>JARHVA010002222.1:1342500-1560000 GCA_037957365.1 Torreya grandis | reverse complement strand
TTGGTTATCCCTAGAAGAGGGAGATGTATGTGGTATGCAAGGGGTGATCTTAAGTTAGAAAACTAGTGATATGAAGTTCCTTCATTCAACAATAGAAAGGACACATATGTGAAGATTTAAGAGGTTCAAGTTCTAGTTTTCCTTCAAGAGAGGACTACTGGTAAGCTCCTGATCCATACTTATGGGTTATGATGTACGGTCCAATCCTATTTAAAAAAAAATTCCCTTGCTTGTTTTTCTCCATATTTGTGACATGTTGATTTTCCTTTAGGACAAGATCGCCAATGTTAAATTCATGTGCTTTGAGGTGTTTATTATAGGCACATTTAACACACTCTTGGTAGACATGAAGATGGGTGAGAGAGGCTAAATGACGTTCATCCAATAGCTCAAGTTGAGTTAACCATTGTTGATGATAGTCATCTTTAGAGATGAGGTCTCGTAGAGATATGTAAAGAGATGGATTTTGGACCTCAAGAGGGAGTACAACCTCTATTCAAAAGACTAGAAAGAAAGGTGTAGTACCCATAGGGGTTTGAATGCTGGTACGATAAGCCCATAAAGTGAAGGGAATATGCAAGTGTCAATCCCATCTTGACGCATTGACCATTTTGGTGAGAATATTATTAAGGGTTTTATTGGAGGCCTCAACCTTTCCATTTTCTTGTGGATGATAAGGTGATGAAAAACTGAGTTTGATGCCAAAGGATTCACAAAGAGCTTGAACTTGCTTGTTTTTGAAAGATTTACCATTATCGATGATAATTTTATGGGAAACACCAAAGTGACAAATGATATGGTGATTGATAAAATCAATGATTTTATTGGCTTTAGTTGAGATAAGATGGGGTGCTTCTACCCACTTAGTAAAATATTCAGTAGCAGTGATGATGGATTGAAGTCATTGTGAAGAATGGGGATTAATTTCCCCAATAAGATTGAAACCCCATTGTGAGAAAGGCCAAAAGTCCTTAGATACTTGAAGACTATTGCTTGGTGCATGATGAAATTTAGCGTGCTATTGACATTTGACACACCTTTTACATAATCACAACAGTCTTGGTTGAAGGAAGGCTAATAATAGCCAAGGTGAAGGATACACTTAGTGATGGCAAGACCACTAAAGTGCCCTCCAAAAACTCCATCATGCATTTCTTTGATAGCATGAGAGGCTTCATGACTTTGTAGGCAATGAAAGAGAAGGCCATCAAAGCCATGCTTATAAAGGATGCCCATGAGTATAGTGTTATAGGAGGTACCCTGAATAAATGCACTATAAGCATTTCTAGAAACATTAGGGGAAATGGTGGCACTGTTAAGATAGTTAAATTTTTTTTGGTACCAACGGTTAGCTGGGACATCTATTACATTAGAGATGGTAGGATAGCTAGATTTGATGAAGGATGTATTAGTAAGGTGGTGGAAAATAATGGATAATTTAGAGTCTAAAGGTGTGGATGGGATCTGGGAAGCAAGGCAAGCCATTATATCATCAAACTTATTCATGGATCAAGGGGTAATTAGATCAGGTAGTGTTTAAATGACATCAATAATATATCAGCTAGGTGCTTGTATTACTATAAAACATCATTTTTGCACTAGTATATGCCATTGATTTGGTTAACCACAAGTTGGGAATCACCAAAGAGATTGATTGTTTTGACTCCCAAGGCTAAGGTAGTTTGGATACCTATTATTAAGGCTTTGTATTCAACCATGTTATTGGTACATTAGAAGTCAAGCTTAAAAGATATAGGTAAGGAATCACCATCAAATGGAATTCGGATAATTCCTTCCCCTTCACTGTGTTGGCATTTGGATCCATCAAAGAACATGATAACTTGGTAGGTAAAATATTCCTAAGAGAGGGTAACAATATTCTCGTCAGGGAATTCCAATGGAGGCTAGGTATCAGATAGAGGGGCATCAACCACTTGATCAGCTATCACCTATCCCTTTATTGAATTTTATTGAAGAAAATTAAGATCAAATTTAGCCAAAAGCATAAGCCACTTAGCCATTCATTAGTTTTGATAAGGCCTTGAGTGCATATACTTGAGTGGGTCAATATTAGTAATGATGAAATTTTTTTAATTAAGGAGGTAATGATGAAGCTTGGTATCCACAAAGACTAATATAAGATAAATTTTCTTGGTATGGGTATACTAAGTTTCATAGTTGATAAGTGTCTAGCTGATATAATATACAGCTTGCTCTTTACGTTGGACATCCTGATGTGCAAGCATTGCTCCTAAGGAGTGGTCGGTGGCTAAAATATATAGGTAGAAAGGTTCATCCTCTCATAGAGGAATAAGAATTTGTGGGGAGAGGAGATAGTCTTTAAGTGAATCAAAGGCCTTTTGACAATCCTGCCCCCACCTGAAAGAGGTGTCCTTCTTAAGAAGGTGATGAAAAGGTTGACAATGGCTAGATAGTTGAGAAATGAAATGTTGAATGGATTCAAGTTTCCCCTGAAGACTATGGAGTTGTTTAAGGTTAACAAGGGGAGGAATTTATAGGATTTATTTGTCTTTGGTAAGGTTGACTTAGATTCCATGAAGAGAGATGATAAAACTAAGGAGTTTACCTGATAAAACCCCAAAGATGCTCTTCTTGGGGTTTAGGTGAACATGGTAGTGGATAAGGCACTCAAAGATGATTTTAAGAACAACTAGGTGATCCTTTCGAAGCTTTGATTTACTGGGAAGGTCATTTATATAGTACTCCATAATTTTATGGATAAGGTCATGAAATATGTAGGTCACTGTGCATTGGTAGGATGCACCAGCATTCTTTGGACCAAAAGGCATAACCCTATAGTAAAAAGTTCCCCAATGGGTGATAAAAGTTGTTTGGTGCTTATCTTTAGGGGAAATCAAGATTTGGTTATATCCCAAGAATCCATCCATGAGTGAAATAATTTCATGATCGGCTGTAAGATCAATGAGTTGGTTAATGCTAGGTAGAGAAAAGTCATCTTTTGGGTAATCAAGGTTAAGATCTTGAAAGTTAATGCAAATTTGAAGTCCCCTAGTGGCTTTGGTAATTGGGGTGATATTAGAAACCCATTGGGGATAATCGATAGGTTGGATAAAATTGATAGAGAGGAGCCGTTGGATCTCCTCCTTTATAAGGAGAGATATACGAGGGTGCATTCATTGAAGTTTTTATCAAACAGGCTTAACATCATGATGAGTGACAATGTTATGGGTAATGATGGTAGGGTCAATCCCAAGAATGTCAGATTATGACCAAGCAAATATGATATTTCGATCATGAAGAAAGGTAAAAAATCTTGGTTTTCTACAGAATGTAAGGATTGCCCAATTTTGATGATACAGGGGCTCTCATTGGTACTCAAATTGATATCCATTGTGGATTCATTTATCATAGTGGAATTTTTAGGAGAGAGAGATTTGTGGATGGAATGATCTTCTGCATCGAGGTAGGTGAGGATAGAATGATTGTCATGGCTCTGGATGGTTTGAATGATAGGGGATTCCTTTGCGATGAGTTTAGGATGCATGAGAGGAAGAGTTATGGTAGCGCCATGTTTTTGATAGGTCAAGATTCCTAAGCTAATCATTGAGATGAAAAAAAAAGTTAGGTGGGTTGATATCATCATCCTCACTTAGAGATGGAGGTAAATAAGATGGGGGAGAAACTACTTCTATCTCAATAGCAGGGGGAGATTGCATAGTTTACTTTGGCAAGATAAAGTTGAGCCCATGCTTCTCGTGTGGGTTTCAAGTTTCAATTAAGGTGATCTCATGGGGACCATGATCGTATTTGCCCAAACCAAACCTCTTCTAGGCATACCTTATGAAGGTATGTCTTTGTGAAGGAGGGTTTCTATAAATAAGAAAAGCTAGCATTATATAGGTGAGGATAAAAGGTTTTGATGGTGCTTGTCAAAGGCTTGTCAACTCCTGCATATATTAAATGGGTTTGACAAGAGGGACATCTGAGAGGTGTGATTGCTCCTAGATTGGGATTGTACCCTTGTTGGTTGGTAAGCTACCAATACTTGTGATGGGTAGGGAAAGCATCAAGAGCTAAGAGGCAATATTTTCCTAAAGAAAGACATTGGAAGGTCGATTATAAGGAGTCAGTTATTGGTATTTGATCAGAAGAGAGAGATGTGCTAGTAGATGCTTCACGAGAAGAGGAAGAAATGGTTTCTTTAATAGGTGATATAAGTGGATCTAGTTTAGATGAAGATTTGGTAGAGGGTGGAAAAATAACATCATTAAGTTGATACATCATATTGCATACCATAAAGGGCTTGGGTTGGCTTGTATAGTAATCACCTGGCCCTCATGTTCAAATTTAACACAACGATGTAGGGTAGATGGGACACAAGCCATGAATCAAATCCAAGGTGAACCGAGTAGGACATTTTATTGAAATTCCCCTTCAACCACATAGAAAAGCTCATGGAGCATATGCGATACCAAACGAATGTGGAGGACAACAATTCCTAGGGTAGTGGACATAGTGTCATTGAAAGACCAAAGTACATCAGAATTATTGGATGTGATGTTGGTACATAGCTTGAGTTGGTTATAGGCATGGGATGAGATAATATTGATACTGGCCCCACCATCGATCATTAATCATTTAATGCAAGTTTGATCAATGTAGGCAGTGATAGAGAGAGGAGGATCAGGGTCCTCAGGATGGATAGAAGGTATCTTTGATTCTTTAAAGGTAAAAAGAGTGGAGAGCTACAGAGTGCCAATAAAGGCCTCAATAGGTTGGGTATCACCAGGTTGAACCTCAATGGCTTGTAAGGCCTCAATTAGTGCTTGGTGATGATGAGGTGAGGTGGAAATGAGTTCATACAAAATCATCTTGGTAGGGGTTTGGTGCAGTTGCTTGAGGACCACTTGTCTAATTAATTTAGAAGGGTTTAATTTAGTGGTACCCAAGATAGTTATTTTAGGTTGGGTGATGGTAAAAAGGCATGAGTTTGGCTAGGTTGAGAGGTGGAAGATGGGTATGTCAAAGGACTGGACACTTTAGCTTTGCCCTTATCATTTTGTTATGCTCATATAATAACATTAATAGTGTGGGAAGGGGGGATGGTAGATGATTGGTATGGTTGCTCATCAATTTTAGGTGAGAGTGAGGAGATGGGTGAGACTTGGGCTATGGTTGGTTGTTGACGTGATAAAAGGGTAACTAGAAGTTCATCTAACAATAGATCATCTTATTGATAAAGCTATTGGACAATAATTTGGAGAGCCCTATAGTTCTTCATGTCATGTCCTAGGGTCTGATGGTAGGACCAGATCTGACTATCATCAAACTAGGCTGGTTTGGGGTGAGAGGGGTCAAAAGGTCTAATGGGTGGAAGGCTTAAGGCAAATTTTTATAATAACTTGTGCAAAATGGTTGAATAAGATTCAATATTAGGTGATGACATAGTCGAAGGGGGAGGTTTTACAAAAGTAGGCCTCCTCGTGGGGGGAGTAGGTTTTGGGTTAGTATTGGTAGTTGGTCTCGGGTGAGGTTGGTGGGTAGATGCTCTACTGGAGATAGATGGTCGAGAGGTAGAAGGTATAGAATATGAAGTTTTGGGCATAGATGGGAAGGTAGAAATAAACAGGTTATCCAAGAAAGAGCGCTTGGTAGAGGTATTGGTGGATGTTGTTATAGAAAAGGGGGTAGGTTTTTAAGATGAAGAATAGGTAATTGGGAGGGTGGAGGGATGGGGTCCCAAAATCGAAGGTAACTGGGAAGGGAGTTGTCTAGACCTAGTACGTGGTTTGGTCTTCAGTAATATTGTGATCATAGCTACTTTGTTTGGTAATTTCTTGGTCAAGGTAGATGGATAAATATCTAATTTTAAAGGTGGGTGTCTAATACTAGGTGTAGGAAGGGTTCCTATGGTATGGATAGATTTCATGAGGAGGGCATGGGATGATTTGGGTGGAGGTGGGTGAAATGGCCCTATCATGAATTATTTGAAAGAGGAAGGTGATGGATTTGTAATGGGTATAGATATGCTAGGAGATTTTATTTGGTGGGGGAGACCTAGATGATGCCAAAAGATGGCTTTATCCATGTTAGGCTAAGAGAGAAAGTCCAACTTTTAAACTAATCAAGAAAAAGCTTTATATACTGGTTTTGTACCTTGGGCAGTTGGTTTAAAAGAAAGTCTAATAAGAGGAGGAGAAGAAAGAGGGGTAACCTCATCCTTATCTTCATCTAAAGGGGAGATGGTTGGTGGAGGAAGGTCATGGGTTGATGCTTCTTCTCTAAGCACAACATCCATAGTAGGGATGATTAGTTGATTGGTTGGAGATGGTGTGGTTATGATTGGCTTATCAGGTAAACCTATTGACAGAGGTTATTGAGGATGCCATGACCTTCATGAATGAATTCATGGTAAATGGTAGCTCCTCAATGTTAATTTATGACTATGGGGAAGGTGGTTGCTTTTCTTCACTCAAAGGAATAGGTGAAGTTATTGGGGAGGTAGTTTGTTCATTCGTAATTGGAGTATCAAGAACCATATTAACCGCATGAGTGTCTTGGGAGAATTCTACTTGGTTGCTTTCTTCTTTTGATGGAGGGTGATTGGGAAAAGGTTTCCTAAAGATATCAAGAGCCTGGTTTTAAGGTGCATTAGGATTATCAAAGACAAGTTCTCTCTTATCAATAAGGGATTAAAAAATGCCTTTAAAGGTATTACACCTACTAACATCATGCCCATCTAAATGGTGGAAGGAACAAAGATCATTCTCATTGTACCAGTTTGGAGGAGGATGAGAAGAATCAAATTATTTTGTGGGTTTAATTGGTAGAATTTATATGAGATTGGATTTCAATAGTTTGTCCAAAACTAAGGCATAAGATTCTCCTAGTGGGTAAATTAATTTAGGTTGTTTCTGTTTGGGTTTCACATGTTTTGGTTTGGAAGATTAGAAGAGTTTTGTTGACTGATATTTGGTGGAGGAGCTATTTTAAGGACAATTGTATTTGCAATTTCCTTATCCTAGGTTCCCATAGGTTTGGTTACCAGGATTAGAAGAAGAAGTCTCATTAGTTTTGAAGGTGGAATTTTTGTTAGGTAACTTCAATTTACCTTCATCTGTGGCTCTATTTTCCAATTTGTATGCCATGATAAAGGCTTCGTCAAAAGTTCTAAAACTTTGGAGACACATGGTGGAAGAGATGTGATTTGCACAAGCATAAGTAAAGATTTTGATCAGTTCCAGTTGAGGTAAAGAGAATGATAATTGGTTGATGAGACTTCTCTAATGAGCTAAAAAATTAGCTAGAGACGTATCTTTGAATTGGAAGATGGCATAAATATCAATAATTGCTACCTTCTTGGATATGTTGATGGAAAAATGGTCTAAAAACATCTGAGCCAATTGGTTGAAAGAAAATATAGAATGTTTGGTAATGGCACTAGACCACTCCAATGTTGGGCTGAATAGTGACATAGGAAATATGTGCAAAAGAAGAGCATCATTGTAAGAAATCATGTAACAAGAATGCTTAAAAGCTATTAAATGCTACTGGGGATCTTCTTTACTATTGAATTTAGTAAATTTAGGAATTTACCATTGGGTCAGATATGGTCTAATAGGGACCAAAGGATGAATTGGTTCATTACAGATTTGATCATAGGACAAAAGATTATGGGGTCTAGAAATGGATGACTCTAGGTTTGTCATCTTGTCCATGATCATTTTCATCAGATCTATTTATGGTGGTGGACCTAAAGGATTGTAGGTCATAAATTATGGCTGAGAGGGGATAATATATTGATAATTCATCGGTGGTTGGGGATTGCCCCATATTGGTAGGTAGGTATAGATAGTTATGTTGAAGGTATATGAGGATAGGTAACGGTTGGTGGTTGAGTGATGTGGGAATGTCCTTGTGGGTTAGAGACATATCCAAGATTGGGTATGGTTAGAAATTATTGAGAGGTGATCATAGGTTGGGTGGAAGATATATAAGGGTAAGTGACGGTTGGTGGTTGGGTAACATGGAGATGCCCTTGTAGGTTAGGGACATAACCTAGGTTAGATATGGCTGGTAATTGATGAGAGGTTACCATAGGTTGGGTAGGAGTCATGGTTGTGATAAAAATCAAAGTTTAGGTAGTGACTTTGGTACTAGTAAGAGGTGTAGTGGTAGGTATGGTCATTTCTAGATTTTGAAGAGGGGTAGTGATTAACAGATCGGGGTTGGTAAAAGGAGGGTTTGACCTACCAATGGTAGGCACTCCCAAGGTAGAGGAGTCAATGGTATGGGTATAAGGTATAAGGGAAATAGTTGGTTGGATGGGTTGATTTTCCCCCATGGTGTTAAAGGGGTTGGAGGATACATATGTTTGGGTAGCTAAAGGTTGGGTGGTCATAGTGACTACCCAATGATCTGACATCAAGTAGGATGGCATGCCATAAATAGGCTCTATGGGTGGGGTTGAGACAGGGGTTTTGTGATGCAAAGTATTAATATAATGTTTTAAGGCAATTAGGTTGTTATCCAAAAGGGAAGCAAAGTTAGAATCCCCCTGAGGAACAATCTTAGGGATATGGGAAGGTTCAAGATGGTAAGATGAACTCTCTACGTCTGATCGATAGTCATCCATGGAAGAGGAGGTAGAAGTAACTGGGTAGTCTATAGATGGGTCTTGACTTGATAATTCTCTTTGTTGTTGTCACATAAGTAGCATATAAGGCTACAAGAGAAGTACCAATAGATGATTTCAAAATTTAACATAGAGAAAGCAAAACAAAAACCCAATGAAAACTCAACACACACTAAGGTAATGAAAATCCTGTGATTGATTAATTATATCATTGTTTGGCTTATGACTTAATGTGAATAATGTGTAGTATATTGGTTTATATATTAGGTACTAGATAAGTAGTCTAAAGATAGTTTTGGGTTCATTCTGGTGATCAAATAATATATGCTGAATCAGGTATGTGGCCTAGTGCCTGGGACTTGCTCCCCTCACTTCATGATCTGAAAGCCAAGCTAGGTCACTTAACCAATATATACCATTTATTTAGAGCTTATACTAATCTAGAGAACTGAGTGGGTCCTCCCCTTGGTGATGAAATTGAAGTAGGATCATCAGGTAAGGTAAGGTGATCTGCTGAGTGGTGAAATCCCAATTGAGCCTTGTCTCAAGTATGTTATGATGTTTTCTTGATTTTATGATTTGGTTGTGTAATATAAGTGGACTATGCTTAATCCTGTTATTTTTAAATTAAACTATGTGAGCTTATAAGAAATAGGCAATCAATGGATGCAATAAGTTTTAAACCCAAATGAAAATTTTAAATTTTAATTATGAGCACACACAAAGATAGAAGGATATAGATGTAGATAAAAATAAAATCCAAGTAAAGACCAAGGTCCCATCGGGCATGCCATAATGTTTCACTGAAATTTTGTTATTATTCAAAAGAAAGTAGTAAAACTAGAAATACGAGTTATGGTACAAATACCTGATAAAAGGTGCACGTATTGAATCAAAATTTTGTGAAGAACTCCTCTTTGGTTGGGGAGGAAAACGTGTAGATAAGACAAATCTAAAGCAAACTTATTTGTTAGACAAGTAGTTAGGTGGATTGCCTAGCACTGTTTAGATCCCAAAAGTGTGGGCTTCTTTAGGGGCTATTAATCCACCATTTAAAAAACAATTAAACTTATAAAACTGAATAGAAGGTACTTGCATCAATAATCAAAAGATATTTGAAATTGAATAACAAGGATATTCTTGATAAAGTAGATAGACTAGAAATGATCTAATTAGTGAGAAAATGATTAGTACTAGTGGGTGGAGTTGTGATTCAGGTAATCTGGCAGAGTTTGACGAACAGGCAGAAACTTAGAAAAATCTAGTTAGAAAATAAAGGGAATTTTAGCTTTCTAGTTTTTAACCTATCATAGGGGACTGTCGATGGTTGCGATGATTGTCGGTGACTAGCCCTAACCATCAATGGTTAAGCAGCGATCAATGATTGACTGTCCCATTATAGACTTATTAACAACTAGTGCCAAGATTCAGGAAATGAATCTCAAAATTTTGGTGTAAGGTCCGATAATTATGAAAAGGGATAAAAATAGATAAATGGTAGTAATCAAGCATTTGACTTACTAGAAATGGATTGGTTGATTGGTAGATGTTTTTGATTCATAGGTGGAATCTGGTTTGATTCTAATAGAATGATGGTGCTTGGAAACTTGATCTAAGAGGTAATGGAAGATTGGCTCTCTCAAATAGATGGTTGATAATGCTTGATAATGTTGGATGATTTATAATAAGAATAACTTTGAGTACCTGAGCTCTTGACAATAATTGTAGATGGATTGATCTCTTGCTGCTCTCCTTTTCTTGTAGGTAAGGGCTAGAGGCTGAAGTGGAAGTTTAAGAGGTGCTTCTTGTTATAAATTGCTCATGTATGGTCTCATGAGAGGATTTGCACAACTTATATTTAAAAAAAGTAAGTGGTTGTTTGCTGGTGTATGCATGGAAAATTTTAGGTGATAAGGCGTGACCATAAATGGTTACACTGACCATCGATGGTTAGACTGACCATCAACAATCAAGGCTAATAGCCAAAAGTGGGTAAAAAGGGTGTTTTAGGCTTGATTAGCTCATTAGTTAAAAAAATGGGTTTTGGTTCATTTAAATGGTCCATGGAGTTGCTTAGGGGTTTGACAGTCAGAATCTGATTTGCAAGATTTTGGTGTCTACAATTAGTTTAATGCCACCATATGGGGGGAGGGAGGGTTTTGGGGATGTCATGAAAGTGTTCCCAGAGTTGTATACCAAAATGGTTAATGCGATGAGATGATTACAGGGGCCAAAAAAAAATTTAAAAAAACATTTTTTTATGACTAGAAAACTTATTACATTGTGTTCAAATAATTTCTCAATAATATTTTGGTCATTTTGGGTTTTGTAGTTTCTCCAAGATGGTAAATTCATTTGATGTTATGACTATTTTGGGTATTATATTTGTAGATATGAAATTCCCAACTATTTAGGGTAATAATCATATATGTAATTAAGGGTGCATTTATTCTTTGAGCTCAAAAATATATTGATCATGTTATTAAACAATGTGAAACCAATATTTTAGATCTCTAACTACAAAATTTTGGAATGTATTGTAGCCTACTATACCATCGTCGAAGTACAATATAGGTAATTTCTCAAAGATAATTACTTACTAGTACATCAATGAATACAAATGTCTAAAGGCTTCCTATAACTAAAGTTTGAAAATGAGTATGGGGCATTTTGGTATACCAAAAATATAAGTAATTTTAAGTCTAGAAAAAATTATGTCTAATGACTTGATTTGTTAGATATGTGATAACAAAGTTAAATTTTGGACCCTTTTGTGATGCAGTTTATAACCCACTCTTAACAAGGTGGTGTGGGGGGCATAATGCCCCCCCCCACTATTATCGTGGGGGAAAATCTATTGTATGGAGGATCATTGTATATTGTTACATTTATAGACGATTACTCCATAAAAGTATGGGTTTACTATTTGAAAATAAAGTCTAATGTTTTTAGTATATTTAAGCAATTTAAAGCTTTGGTTGAGAAGAAAAATCGTAGGTCAATCAAATTTTTAAGAATAGATAATGGAGTAGAGTTTCATAACTATTTCAAGGAATATGGGATTGAAAATCATAAAACCACCAGCTATATATTGCATCAAAATGGGGTTGTTGAACACATCAATATGACTCTTCTAGAGAGATTAAGGAGCATGATCAACAATGCAAATTTGGACAAGTATTTATGGGTGGAAATAATTTATACAACATGATATCTAGTAAATCATTCACTATCAATTGCAATAGATTGTAATATTCCTAATAAGAATTAGCATTCAAAGTTAAACCCAAGATCCAAGAATTACATCTTTGTTGGGTATGCTGAAGGAGATGGTGTTAAGGGATACAAAGTGAGGGATTCTATTTCCCACAAGATCATCATTATCATAGATGTACATTTTGATAAAAACATCTTTTCTAAAATCAGATGCAGAATTCAAATAAAAATAGGAACCAAAACATCAACATGTCAAGGTTGAAATCGAGCCATCTTCAAATTTTAAGAATGAGAAAATTTAGTCATTTTTTGATGGTGAACATGTTGAAGATTTAAAACTTATGGAAACACCTCAATATTTAGAGTGGAGGTTAAAACATGAGGAAATACCTCCATAGTTAGTATGGAGATCTACATAGGTCAAACATCCTCCTTGCAAGTATAGTCCCAATCATTAAATTGCTTTGATTTCTAATGATGGGGAACCTAGTTGTTATTAAAAAGCATTGGAAGATACAAAAAGTGCCAAATGCAAAAGGGAAATATAGGAGGAAATGGATGCTTTGGCTAAGAATAAGTCATGGGACATAGTAGAAATTCTAAAAGGTAGAAAACCTATTGGTCGTAAATGGGTTTACAATCAAAAGATAGTTGTTGATGAAAAGGTTGAAAGGTATATGGATATATTGATGGAAAAAAGATTTGCAAAAAAATAAGGTATTGATTACCATGAAATCTTTTCACCAGTTGTTAAACTTGTTTCAATTTGATTTATTTTAGCATTAGTGGATTTACTTGATTTAGAGTTAGAGTAGTTAGATGTTAAAACAACATTATTTCATGGAGATTTAAAAGAGGATATATATATATATATATAAAACACCTCGAGAGTTTTTTATAAGATAGAAAAAAGGATTTGTTTGCAAGCTCAAAAAATCATTGTATGGCCTGAAATAGTCACCCAGGCAATGGTACAAGAAGTTTGATTCCTTTATGGGGAGTCAGAATTTTGTTAAGAGTGAGTATAATCATTGTGTTTACTTCAAGTTTTTTCACAATGGCTTATTTATTATATTGACATTGATTGTTGATGATATGCTTGTAATAAGCAAAAGCATGGCACAAATCAATAGTTTAAAGGCTCATCTAAATAGGACATTTGATATGAAGGATCTAGGAGCAACAAAACAAATCTTAGGCTTAGAGATACATAGAGACAAGAAAAATGGTAAATATACTAACCATTTCAATCAAAGGTATTTTGGTAATCATAGCAAAGGTATTTTGGTTATATGATGTATGTGAAACTAGTTAGGATCTTTTTTAATTCCCATTTCAATCTTTTTTCAAGTTTATGTCCTAGTAGTGATGAAGAACAGTGATATATGTCTCATGTACCATATGCTAGTGAAGTAGGAAGTTTAATGTATGTTGTGATATGAACAAGGTTGAATATTTCACATGCAGTTGGAGTTATTAGTATATATATGGTAAATATAGGTAAAGAACGTTGGGTAGTAGTGAAGTGGGTGTTTCGCTTCTTGAAAGGCACAAGTGACTATTACATCACTTATAATATAACTGATAAATCTATTTGTGGATATATTGATTCTAATTTTGTAGAGGATTTGGACAAAATAAGATCAACATTTTGTTACATTTTTACATTTTCAAGTGGATGTATTAGTTTTATGTCTAAGCTTCAAAAGATTGTTTCTACATCAACTACCGAGGTAAAATATGTGGCTATCTATCATGCTTGTGAGGAGGCAATTCGGCAAAAGAGCATATTGGGTGAATTTGGAAGAGAGCAATATAAAATATAAATATTCTGTGATAGTCAGAGTGCAATTTATTTGGTGAAGAATCTAGTTTATCATAGTAGGGCAAAGAATATTGCATTAAAGTACCATCTTGTCAGATAGGTGATTGACGAAGGAAAAGTAACACTTGAAAAAGTTCACACAGAGGAAAATGGTGCTAATATGTTCACAAAATCAGTTTTGTTATAAATGCTAAAATGGTGTTTGGCTTCTCTTGACTTACAGAAAAGGTGATGAGTTGGTTGGCAAGATATTAGGCAGAAATTATTATCAAGGTGGAGATTGTTAGATATGTGACAACAAAGTTAAATTTTGGACCTTTTTGCGGTGCGGTTTATATCCTACTCCTAACAAGGGGGTGTGGGGCGGAGGGGCGATGCCCCCCCACTATTGTCGTACGAGGGGTGTGGGGAGTCAAACCCCTATTTGTAAGAAGAGGAATTCCATTGGATTCTATTTTTAGTATAAAAGTCCTAATGGCATTTTTTCACTCTCTATTTTTCGGAGGATGAATCCTAATGGTGCTTTACCAATTAGGTGTATTTATCTTTATGGAGTCTACATGTAATCTACACAATGAGTTCGCATATAATTTGTTCATCTTAAGATTAATAAAACTTGATATCTTGCACCATGGATATTTCCTTAGCTTGTTATGGTTTTACCACGTAAATCTTGTGTTTTGTCTCAAAAATATTGGATAATTTTTCTCTGTTTAATTATCTCTGTTATTACATTCTATTATTTATTTGTTGCTGTAGAGTGTGTAATTGCCTAATATGATTATCATATTTAATCCTATTCATCTTCTCCCATTCCCAAAAATAAAACCATTTGTTTTACACATTCAATCCTCTTACATTTATCCATTTTTCCACCATAAATTAACATTTTTATGTGTGGGGCGCGTTAGAGCGTTCAACTACTTTCAACTTGAAAACACATACTGTTTTCTTTGAAACAGTCTGCAGCTTCTGATATTTCAAGTCCTTAACTACGGAAGTAAAGCTAAAGAGCAAAGACAATGTAATCTCTGAGGTAGAAAAAGCAGTGGCAGATCAATCATTAATCTTGAAAGATTGCAAAATTCGTTTAAACTATAATAAACCAGTTTATTTATCTGAGATTAGTGCTCTCATTTAAGAGAAGATGGTCGAATACCGTAAATATATGCTCAATCTGAAAATAAAAACAAAAAGCATGATTATCTTTATCTGGACAATGAATGTACTTTTAAGAATCTTATAGCAATATGAACATGTTTTTATTTTTTTAAAGGGTAAAAGATAAAAATATATACAAACAAATATTGAAAATTGTTTCATAACTCTTCATACAATTGTAGGACTTACTTCCATTTTAAATAACATATTATTTTACTAATAGAACGTTTTGGTATGACTATCATTAATTAAATAATAATATAAACAATTATACTGTAAATCAACCAGTCGGTATGTACAGCGTAGAGTCTATCAAAAGAAAATGCCGGTTCAAAATAAAATAACAAACATCAGTTCGTCTCTATTAACAATAACGTCTCTATATTTTCTTTGCCCTGTATGCAAAATCAAATCCAAGTGGAAAAAGTTTTTATGGAGGACAGACATTTGCAACTTAAACATGGGGAGTGCTTTTGTACTACAAGCCATGTCCAATCCATGGAGATCATCGCCACTGCATAAAAAAGTTGATACTAGTCCTTCCCAATAGGGTCACAAGCCGGCCCTTCTAGGATTGTGTTACATGTTCTTGATGGATAAGACACTGTTTTTTTGGTTCCTCCAAACTTTATAGATGATTGGGTGGTTTCAAATCTTCTTTCGAGAAAACTTTCTTCTTAAACCACTTTATTACTGAAGAACAATTCTCCTCCACCTCCTCCTCCAATACCTAATAATATATTACTTTCAATTTTTATTTAATTATTATTTTCTTAATAATGTGAAGATGCCGTGGTTATTTCAGGCTGCAAAATATGCGAAGTTTAAAAGCCTGCAAGAGTGATATTCCATATTCCACAGCAATCAAGAAAACAAGTGGATGAAACATTTGTTGGTATATAAAATATAATGTGATCTACAGACGATGAAGAAGAGGAAAGAGGAATATTAATGTGATGTAATTAGGGGAATAAACAAATTGGATTTTAATTAGGAATAAACCATTCATTATATACAAATTAAAAATTTAGAAATGATTGAGAAGGTAAACCTCAGCAATAATAGAGCCTACAAATTGAGAACCCGTTGCAGATTGTATCGCTGGGCTTGCATTTTTATTTATTTATATGTATTAAAAAATGGATGGATTTTGAAGGATTCTCTTACCTACGTCTGAATTTATTCTTTGGCCTTGCTTGTTTGTTTATATTGGGAATCGGGAATGTGGCCACCCGCAATTGATTAGCTAGCTGTATTCCACTCAAGAGCCTCCCAATATAATATCAAGTGGTCATTGCAATTATAGGTTTGAGAATATGCTTTGTTAAGTAATTTTTACAACACTAACACCCAATTTGATTTTGAACTCTAACATTATTTAAAAATCAATTTCTTTTATCGGGGTGTTAGAGATAAATGGGTCCAAGTTAATATATAATATAAATATTAATAATAAATTATAAAAAGTTAATATAGTTTTGGATCATATTTAATTTATTATTTAAAAATTTAAAAATGAAAGAGATAAGTAAGGTTTAGAGATTTATTTGTAATATTGTAAGATTAAGTGAAAGTTTTCAAATTGCGATAGTGAAAATCAATATTCAATAGTGATTAGAAGATGATTCAACAAATTTGCATGTTTTGTACTACATGATTAAACATAGTTTTAAAAAATGTAGGAGACAACATGGTTAAAATAGAGTCACGTTTTTTGCATGATTATTTTAAGAACCTTATGCTTCCAACCTCAACACATCTTGTGCCACTCACATAACCTCGCAATACTCTTACACCTTATGTAGTGCCTTGTGACATATTGCACAACTTCTCAACATTGCACAAGATAATCCAATTTTAGCAACCACATGACAAATTATCCCTGATTTGTTGTATTTCGAGTGGAACTTCCTAAGTTCAAGCCACGTAAAAATATCTATCGGTATATTAAGACACTAAGAGTCTAACCATCACACTTGCATGAAGGTGAATTGTCACTTAAGAAAAAGATGAATCATTTTGTAAGCATTATATATTGTAATTACCTTCTTGTAATGATCAATATATTGTACAACATTTCAGCTTGAGGGGATCATTATCAACTTTGTTGAATGTTGTATATCCATACCCTATTATATATCATTTATTAAAATTATTATTTTATAAATATACTTAATTCAGATGTTATTTGTTAAAAATTGTAATAATTATGCATCTCATGTTCTATACCATGTAGTTTTCTACCAAAGTTAGAGCATTGTCCTTTGAGATGCCATCTTGGGCTTGTGGTACAAATCATTCACATCAAACTACAAGAGCTTACATATGTCCTTAAACACATACGTGTAGCAACAAAATTAAGGATGTCCACTGCATTTTTTATAGTAACAAGAGTAAAATGGATGATGCTAAAATAATTTATTCAAAATTTAGAGTCAATATGTAATCTATGTTAACTAACTCTATCCATAAAAAATTTATCATTTATTTATTAGTTGGTTAAATTGATTAATTGTTGAAAAGGTTGACAAGATGGTGCACTATGGTATGTCCAATAAATAGATAAGTTTTGGTGTAAGTGATTAAAAAGTATCAATAAGTCAACAAAAGTATATTTTGATTACATATTTTTTTTCCTCTTGAAAATTTATGTATTTTTTTTTTTAAAGTGCCATGTCAATCCAAGTTTATATGTAAAAGTTATGATCTCTAGAAGTTGTAGGACATCAAGGAATGAGATCTTGTAATGGAGCCATGAACTCAGGGTGTGTTTGTTCTTTGAATTCATAAATATTCTAATCCATTTAAAAATAGTGTTGGCCAAATATTTCAAAGCTCTAACTATGAAGGATTGAACCATCCCATAGCCCATTACTCTATCTTTGAGGTACATTATGATTAACTTTCTGGGGATAACAACCTATTGGTACATCAAAGAATACAAGCATCTAAATAATTCTAAGATAAGTTTTAAAAACCACTACGTGGTCTTTTGATATAACTTAAGTTACAATGAAGTTTAAGTCCATATACAATGATTTTTAAGGGGTTAAGTATTGGGGATTAACCCCACTTCATGGATAATAGGTAATATTGATAATTGCTCAACTCATAATGATAACATTATGTGAGTTATTAAACTACTAGAACATAATTTTTAACATAAAAAAACTATTTTTCAAGATAGAGAAAAATAAGTCATATCCATGTACATATCCACAAATTCAAAAATTTGTCAAGATAATTATATCATAATAATCTTGGGTATGTGCATGGAGTTGGTGGATAATTTCATAGACATTTCCTATAATGTGTATGCATTATGTCCATAATACATACACATTAGATTAATTTTAGGCTCGAGATATTGAGCCATAAAGCATATACACTTTAAACACTAAAAACTTTTTAAAAATCCCACCTGATCCCCCTAAACATCTCATTCGCATTTTCCATTTGCTATCTTGTGCCATCACATGATCATGTTTTACTCTACTTGTTATTCTACCATGAAATCTTCATTAGAAAGTTGAAAACCTTGCCACATTGATGATGTCACCATGAAAAGAGGTAAGTGATAAAAACTAAACCTGATAACCCTGAAGTTTTGTAATTTTATGTTATTTGCATTATTTGATTGGTAAATTATGTTTTTTAAATAACTCAATATGGTTTAAGAGGCCACCCTACTAACCTTCCTCCTAACCCTCTAACTATCCCTCATATCCTTCCTATAGTTACAAAAGATCCCTAAGGCAGTCAGGAGGATCTAGCTTCACATATAGTGAAAAATAAAATTGAAATTTAGCAAATAATTAGGAGAATGAGGGACCTCACTTCCACCAACACCCACCGTACCTATCTAGCTAATACCTTAGAGTTAATATTAGGTCAAGTTGACTTAGTAATGAGTCAAATTAATAGATGATCATCATATAGGGATACATATAGGTATTAATATGATGATAAATTTCCAACACATGAGGTGAAGAATAAATATATAACAAAAGATAAAATTTTTGCCTTATTCATCGACCTAGCCACCAATGCACCATTTTCACTTACCGCTAAATTTTTGCTTATTCATCGATGCCAACATAGCTTGATTAAATTCATTTTATAGGACCAGTGGTGGATGGTATTTGATTGTACACCATGTAAAAACCATGAAGTACCATTTTATTTTTTTAGGAAACTCTAATGTGAGTTTGTTCTCTATGAGATTCCAAACTATTTTGACTCTGGTGAGTTTCAGGGTTGAGGGAAAGGCTTTGCACATGATCGACCAAGTGTACATCATGAAAATAATCAATATTGGAAACACAATGACTGAAATGGGGGGTGAATCAGTCTCTTAAAACTTTATTTCATATGTACTTTAACAAATTCTTTAAACCATCAAAGTAATACAAAGATATAGCAATGCATAAAGAGTCATTCACATGAGCATAACATAAGAAACACACATATGATTTGGAAAACCTCAAGGGGAAGAAAAACACATAAGACAAACATCAATATTTAGTAAAACCATATAATACAAACATCAAGATTTAGTGAATTACTAACTTCACATGGAGCACCAACCCCAACTAGCCAAACACCCACTTGCAAGGAGGCACCAACCTCATAGATGACTCAACACCAACTCAACCACCTAATTTATTTTATCACATTCATATCACCTTGTTTATCAACTAAATAATGATGACCACCTCTTCAAATCTTCACACTCTTATCCCTTTCAAACTGTCTTCAAGTCCTCTTCACTCAACTAGCCCTCTTCTTGACTTGATTAGGTCATCTAACCTTGATTTTCATACATATTAACCCTCTTAAATATTTATGATATTTTATTTTCCTCCTTATGATGGTTTAAAATAAATCCTTTATCTCTTGAAAGTTATATATCATTCACTTCAACCCACTCATTCTTTAACTTAGTCAATTAGGCCTATTGGGCCTTGTTCTTATACTAGGCTCTTGCTCATACAAATCTTGGTCAACCATAAACATTTTACCACTTATATTTTCCATAAAATAGGTATTAGTACATGCCAAAAATATGAATCAAACATTACAATAAGTTTATCATAGAATATAGGACCAAAACCTCATTTAGGCCTTAAGGAAACCTAATTCAATTAGGCCTTCATTAGCATACGTTACCATTTAATCTTCTTAGAACACTTTAAAAATACAAAAAAATAAGGAAAAATTCATATTTAACTCAAATATACCTCTATTAAACTCATCTTGGGTCCATGACACTTTTTATCTCTAACGTCCACTTAAAGCACAACATTACTATTGTTCACAATTAGGCCTATGCATACCCAGAAAGTGTGTCTTGAACTGCTGAAGATAAAACAATAATAAGATTTAAAAAATATGGAAATTAATCACATATTCAGAAACCTAATGAACTCAGATTTATCAAAAACTTTATTATATACTCCAACTTAGGGTATACAATCTTAAAATCTTCTTTGCAAAATGCTCAGTTTAAGCTACCAACTAGCCTCAAAACATAGTTATGGAAACTTGAACTTCTGACACATGAAAGAACACAATAAAGGACTTAAAATGAATGAAAATTATCTAAAAATATATTTATAACAAAATCCAAAAAGAATCATAATCTCTAATGGTAATTATTAGTCTTGCAGACCAATTTGTTGACCTTTTCTCTCACAACCTTACTCAACTAGTCAAGCCATTTTGGCTTCAACATTTTCACTAATTTCATTAAATACCAAAACTTATAAAAAGAATGGATGGGAAATATAAATACAAAATTGAAATAAAATGTAAATTATATGCTTTAACTCACGGAATAGAGCCTCAAACTCATCACTGTAACTTGCTTACTCGGAACTACTAGTTTACCTTAAAGCATAGTGATGGTGATGATGATCTTCAATCACCTATATGAAAATTTTAGAGACTCTTGATGCATGTGGATGATATTATGAGATAATTATACAATTATAATATATAAATATAATATGTTTAAATTTTAATATTGGTCTTGCAGACAAATCTCACAACCTTGTATCTCACTATCTCATCTAAACTAGACTAATCAACTTATGAGCAACATTTTCATCATATCCACTAACCTCTAAAACTTATAAAAAACATTAACATGTATTAAAAGTCTTATAAAATTTATTTATGAAATTGGATGCATCCCTATTCCACTATAACACATCCCTAATCATCACTTTTGTCTGGCTTTCTCACTATTTACACCATTAGGCCTATTAGCGACTAGTCAACTTGGATGACCAATTTAGAACAGCTGGGGGATATAAAATATCCATAAAACACCATGGTCATAAAATAAAAGTATAAATATTTAACCTTAATCAAATTATCAACTTTTATGATCCGAGCAACATTTCAACCAACAATTCAGGCGACGGTTCTACCCCAATTGGTGGCAGAACTTCTGGGAGCATAACTTTTGCACCATAGCTCCGTTTGACTCCCCGTTTGAACCATTGTAAATATAACAATAAGTATAACATGATATATATATATATATATATATATGGTCTTTTACCCCAAAAATCCTTATGAAAGTGTCTTAAATTTCAATTTTAATAGTGTAGTCTTAAAATAGTAAGTTTCTAAAATAGTAATTTATTGAATTTTTTAATGTTGTAAATCATGGAAGTTGAAACACTTCATCTCCCTCAATATTTTTGACCTTAAAAATCCTCCTCATGCCTTCAAAGTATGTATAAAAATAGATGTATCCCAAAAATGCAATCAAACATCTCTTCTAAGAGATAGGCATATGTTTGGATCTATAAATTTGATCAATAAAACATCTCTTCTTAGAGATAGAATTATTAAAATTGTGTTATTATTTTTTCTTGAATTATATTTCAAAAAAATATCCTAATTTTTGGATCATTTGACTTTGTCAACTCTAATTGCTACAACAAATTTATGAGAAACTAGCACTTTCTTGTATGTCTACTCACACACTTGAAAAAACAATCATACCAGGAGGTGCATGGGAAAGTTTATTAAAACTTAAAATAAATTAAATAGACATACCAATCCATTCTAAGGTTTTTATTATAACTTCTTTCATATTGGGTCACTATTAGGGTTCTTTGAGGGTTTAAACCATCTTTTACTGTTAGCAATCATTCATAAAGCTTAACCCCTAATTCCATAAAATAATACCTAAAAATTTGATATCAGACCCTTATCCATCAACCATGAACTTATTAGGTTTCCATGTAGAGGTTACATGTTCCAATGAACACTTGAAAGTCTTTCTTGGGTTGAAAACCCTTCAATTTGTGCACTCGAGAGACCTCAAAAACACTTTTCATGCCTTATATTTCAAACGATGAACTCAAACATTGTGAACATGATTGAAAAAACATATCATACCTATTTACATGATCACATACTCACACTTACTTTGGAAATTGATCCTGATACCCCATTAGGCTATACTCTCACTCTTTGCTCTCAAGATCTTGACTTGAAAATCACATTAGGCCTTAAAAGTGACCTTCATTCCCTTTCAATATGATTTAAAATTCACTTAAATGATCACACAACATCTAAAATTATCAAAAAAAATCAAACACCCTTCATATGTCTTGACAATAGATCATGATGCCTCATTAGGCTAAGCAGGGTTTAGAAGTTGTCTAGTTGCATACTAGGTCTGTAGGTCCTACCCCTGTAGGCTCACCTTGAAAATATATTGAGTGATCCAATGCTTAATATTCATGATAAATAAAACCTATATATCCTCTTATGCCTACGAGTATCCATCTCACTAGGCCACCATGCTCAAACCTTCTCACTAGGATTTTACACGCCATGACTAGTGCCATGACTAGGCTTCTTAAGCACTTGAAATTTGACAATTGACATTAAAACATTAATTGATGATTATAAATTTTACATTCTCCTCAAACATTTTCATACCTCTCAATGATGTTATCAAACAATAACATTATTTAATGACCTCATGAACACCTTTCTTAAGAACCTTTGACATCATTGACAACATCAATGTCAAACCTCAACAATAGGAACAATGATAAACAATCTCCCCATTTATTATTTATGTAAAAATATAATATAAAATGATCATTCTTATCTCCCCATTATGTTCTTTATCCCCCTTTTACATAAATGATAAAGTGATCTGACTACAATGTTTTGGACCACACTCCTTGCAACCAAAATACAAACATGTTCCCCCTATCTCCATGCATACATTATTGGAATAACTTACTTATTATTGGATCTAATGAACCTTATTAGCTCCCCCTATGTACTTTGTCTTCTTTAATTATTGATATGGGTAGGAATTACACCTAATTCTTGTTTTAGGTGTTCAAAAATTACCTTTGGAAGTGGTTTGGTTAAGATGTCTACAATCTAATCTTGTGTAGAGACATACTCAAGTATGACACTTTTTTCACTTACCTAATCTCTTAGAAAATTATACCTTATAGGAATGTGCTTTGTCCTTGAATGCATGACAAAATTTTTTTAGACACTTATATCACTTGTGTTGTCATAATTGATAGGGCTAGGACCATCATACTTCACTTTGTAGTCTTTTAGGGTCTATCTCATCCATAGGACCTGAGTGAAACATAAATATGCTATACTATACTTAGTGTCACAAGTGGGTAATGATACTAATGCTTACTTCTTGCTTATCCATGAAACTAGGCACCCACCTAAGAAGAAATCTCCTTCACTGATACTCTTCCTATCATCTATACTCACTGCCTAGTTTGCATTTGTGTAGGTTGTCAAATTGAACTCCTTGCTTCTTGGATACCATAATACAAAATCCATAATCCCCTTGAGATACTTGAGTATCCTTTTGACTTCTTGAAAATTATTCTCCTTTGGATCTCCTTGAAACCTTCCCACAAGTCCTAATGCTTAGATGATGTCAGGTCTAAAGGTTGTGGTGTATAAAAAACATCCAATCACTGACTTATATGATATATGATTGACTTTTGAAGACTCATATTTCTTGACTAACTTACAACCTATGATCATGGGTGTACTAACTTCCTTAAAATATTTCATCTCAAATTTCCTCAACATCGCTCTTATGTACTTAACTTGTGAGATGAATATACCTTTTTTTGATTCAGTGATTTGCAACCCAATAAATAATGATAGTTATCCTAGCATAGACATTTAAAAATCTTTATTCATCACCTTTGAAAAGGCTTTGGTCATGTTCTCATTGTTTCCACCAAATATGATGTCATTCACATCAACAACTGCTACTAACTAATGGCCATCTTATATCTTGATGTATATATTACCATCTACAACTCCTCTTTTAGATCCTTGATCCAACAGAGAACTTTTTTCAATCTACAAACACAATATTTATCATCTAATAGTGATAACTCCTCAGTTTTCTCAATGTACACTTCTTCTTCTAAATTCCCATTTAAAAAGGCATATTTAACATCCATCTAGTATACCTTCAATCCTTTGAATCCTGCATATGATAGAAACAATCTAATGGCCTCCTATCTTACTACTGGTGCAAAGGTTTCCTCAAATTCTACCCCTTCAAATCATTCATTTCCCTTTCATAGAAATCTACTCTTGTTCATAGTGACTTCTCCATATTCATTCAACTTGTTTCTAAACACCCATTTTATGCCAATGACATTCTTATTTTTAGGCCTAAGAACTAGTTCCCAAGTCTCATTCTTCTATATTTGGTCTAACTCCTCATTCATATCACCTTTCCAAAATTTATCTTTTCCTGCTTCTATAAAACTCTTAGGTTCAATCTAGGATAATAGAGCAACATTCTCTTGATTTATATTACTTACCAGTCTTCTCCATGTTTTTATACTCGCATTCTTGTTACCAATGATTTGAGATTCAGGGTGATCTCTTTGAATCTATATTTAGGGTCTTCTTGAGTCCTATGTCTCTTCAACTTCTTATTCCTCATCAACCTCTATAGTCTCCTCTTCATTATTGAAGTCCAGATTCTCTAAAGTGTCATTTGACTGTGAGTGTGATTTCCTTGTCTCATCAATATTCACGTTGGTGCTTTCTAATATCTTTTCTAGCCTCTTATTATAACATCTATAGTTTGAGATCATTGATGAGTATCCTAAGAATATGCCTTCATCAGATCTGGAATAAAATTTACCCAAGTCTTCATCATCTATTTTGATGAAACATCTACTCCCAAACACTCTAAAGTGTTCCACATCGGTAGGTCTACCCTTCCATAGTTCATAAGGAGTCTTATTTCTATTAATCCTTATCTATTCTCTATTCAAAACATAGACAACAATGCTTACTCCTCTCTCCAATATCCATCAAATAATATAGACTCATTTAGCATAGTTCTAGGCATCTATTGAACTATCCTATTATTCCATTCCACTATCCCATTCTATTGAGGTGTCCTAGCTGATAAGAATTATCTCCTTATTCCATGAACCTCATATAAGTCATCAAAATCATTGTAACAAAACTTTTCTCCTCTATTAGATCTTAGGCACTTGATCTTCCCATTCTTATCATTCTCAACAAGAGCCTTGAATGCTTTGAACTAGTCAAGAACTTCTAACTTTTATTTTAAGAATGCAACCCAAGTCATTCTTGTGTAATCATCTATGAGTAACATGAAGTAGCTATCTCCTTGAATGCTTTAAATTATTTCAAGACCAATGAGATCAGTGTGTATTAAATCCAAGGGTCTTGTAGTAGAGTACTCCTTGGACTTGAACCTTCTTCTAGTCTGCTTACCATGTTGACAAGCCTTATAAAGTATGTTTGTAGGTTTTGTGATCTTAGGCATGTTCTTCACAGAATTATTAGTGCTAATCTTGACCATATTGTCAAAGTTTAGATGACCTAACCTTATATGCCATAGCTAACTTTCATATATCTTTCTCATGAAGTATCTCTCCTTCTTGATCTCATTAAATACATTTAGGTTGTTCTTAGTCCTTTTAGCATTGATGATTATCCTTCCTGACTTGGCTCTCTTTATCTCACACCCTCTATCATGAAATTTTAGTGTGTGTCCTTGATTACAAATTTTACTTATACTAAGTAGGTTATGTTTTAAACCTTCCACATACAACACATTTTATGTCTTGGTCGTCCCATTGTCCAAAATCAAGACACCCTTACCAACTATATTGGTAGTTGTGTTGTCTCCAAACCTTAATGTTCATACAACATCATTTTTCAATGAGATGAACTTATTTTTGTCTCATGTCATGTGGCTTGAACAACCACTATCTATGTACGATTTCATGCTTTCATCTTGAATGTGAAAGGTAGCCTAACCTAGCATAGAATCCTCTTTGGTCTTTTGTTCCTCATGGCAAGTAGTCCATCTTGACTCTTGAGATCAATATGATCAATCCTAACTTGATTTGGATTCGATACCAATGTTTGATTCTTCTCATACATTCTAGGAGTTTCATATGTCTTATTGAATCTTGAGGTCCTTCTAAATCTATTAGAACAAAATCTTGCAATGTGTCCTATATTATGATAAATGTAGCAAACAATATTTTTGTACTTACCTCTTGATTGATTACTCCTTTTCCCATGGTCCCATGATGACTTATCATTTATTTCATTTAGATGCTCGATTGGTCTTTTTATGTTGGTACTCTTGACTTGTTATAAATTTTCACACTCTCTCTCAAACTTTCTCATCTTGTCTATGAGCTTCTCATGCTCAACCTTCAAAAAATCTAGCTCTGTCTTAAACTAGTCATACTCAACTTCCTTTAAGCTAAACCTTATGTTGACACCTTATAAATGACTCATGATATATTTGACAGTCTTATTTTGATGGTTCAAATAATCAAGGGCACTTATGAGCTTAGCTTCAAGGTCTACTTTAGTGTCTCCTTGTTCACTGTCAAAGTAGACTTCTTCATCATAAATGTTATCTTCTTCTTATTGATCATAAGACATCTTATGATTCTTAGGATCACATTGAAGATTTTAGACTTGTCTCAAAATACTAGGCTATGATACCAATTGTTTGAAACACAATGACTAGGAGGGGGTGAATCAGTCTCTTAAAACTTTCTTTCACATGTAATTTAACATTCATAATCATCAAAGCAATACAAAGGTATAACAATGCATAAAAAGTCATTCACATAAGCATAACATAAGAAACACACATATGAGTGGGAAACCCTCAAGGAGAAGAAAATACACTGATATTTTCAAATTTAATATAGTCCTATAATACAAACATCAATATTTAGTGAAGCGCCAACTTCACATGGAACACCAACCCCAAATAGCTAAGCACCCACTTGACTAGGCTTTAATAAGGACCCACTTGCAAGGAGGCACCAACCCTCTAGATGAATCATCCACCTAATTTATTTTATCACCTTTATATGACCTTGTTTCTCAAAATAAATTTGATGACCATCTCTTTTTCTCTTCACACTCTTATCACTTTCAAACTGTCTTCTAGGCCTCTTTGCTTAACTATCCCTATTCTTGACTTGATTAGGTCATCTAACCTTTATTTTCATACATAGTAACCTTTTAAAATATTCATGATAGTTCATCTATCCACTTATAATGGTCTAAAATACATCCTTCATCTCTTCAAAGTTTTATATAATTCGCTTCAACTCACTTATTCTCTAAACTAGTCAATTAGGCGTATTAGGCCTTGTTCTTATACTAGGATCTTGCTCATACACCTCTTTGTCATAAATACACACTTTACCACTTATATTTTACATAAAATATATCTTACTACATTCTAAAAAAATTAATCAAACATTACACTAGGTCAGTCATAGCATATACGACCAAAACCTGATTTAGGCCTTAAAGAGACCTAATTCAATTAGGCCTTCATTAATACATGTTACCCTTTGATCTTATTGGAATAATTTAAAACTAAAAAAATATAAGGAAAACTTCATATTACACTCAAATATACTTATAATAATCTCTTATTATTTCCATGACACTTTTTAGCTCCAACCACCACTTGAAGCATGCCATTAGTATTATTCACAATTAGGCTTGGGCATACCTAGAAAGTCTGTCTTCTACTATTAAAGATTAAAAAAAAAAGTAAGTTAAACAAATATGTAAATAAATAACATATTAATATAAATAATAACTTAATATTTATAAAAAAAATTATTAGATACTTCAACTCAGGGTATATAGGCTCAAACTCTTCTCTGCAAAATGCTCATTCTGAACTACCAACTAGCCTCAAAATAAAGTTATGGAAAATTGAAGTTATGAAACATGAAATATCACAATAAATAAATTAAAATTATATTAAAACATATTTATAACAACATACAATAAAAACATCATAAGCTCTAATGGCAATTTTTGGTCTTGTAAACCATTTTTTTGATCTTTTCAATCAGGCCATTTTGGCTTCAAAATTTTTACTAGTTTAAATTAATCCAAATCCTTATAATATCATGGATAGGACATAAAAATCCCAAATATAAACACCATATACATTATATGCTTCAACTTAGATCATAGATCCTCAACCTCATCGATGCAACTTGCTTACCCAAAACTAGCAGTTTACCTTAAAGCATAGTCATGGTGATAATGACCTTCAATCACCTGTATGAAAATTTAATAAAATATTGATTCATGTTGATTATATGATGATATAATTATATAATTATTATATATAAATATAATATGTTCAAATATAAATATTGGTCTTGTAGACCAATCTCATAACCTTGTATCTCATTGTCTCATCTGAACTAGATAGGTCAACTTATGAGCAAAATTTTCATCATATCCACTGTCACAAAAAAATTATATCCAACATTAAAATGTATTATAAGTCTTGAAAAAATTATTCATTCAATTTTATTAACTCCCATTCCATGATAACACATCCCTAATCAACTTTTCACTTCTGCCTAGGTTTCTCACTGTTTACACCATTAGGCTTGTTAGTGACTAACCAACTTGGATGACTAGTTTAGAACACCTGAGGTATATAAAATATAAATAAACCACCATGGCCATAAAATAAAATTCTCTATATTTAACCTTCATCAATTTATCAACTTTGACTTGGTCAATTCTAACTGCTACAGTAAATTTTTTAGAAACTAGCACTTTCTTGTAGGGTCTTCTCATACACTTGACAAAAACATCACACATGGAGGTGTTTGGGAGAGTTTAATACAACCTAAAAACACTTAAATATCCATAAAAATCTATTATCATCACTTTATAACAAATTCTTTCATATCGGGTCACTATTAGGGTTCTTTGAGGGTTTAAACCATCTTCCATTATTAGTAATCATTCATAAAGATTAGCCCCTCATTCCATAAAATAATACCTATAAAATTAATATATGACCCTTACCCATCTACCATGAACTTATTATGTTCATATTTAATGGTTATACATGTCAATGAACACTTCAAACTCCTTCTTAGGATGATAACCTTTCAATCTGTGCACTTGAGAGACCTCAAAAACACTTTTCATGCCTTATCTTGCAAACCATGACCTTTAACCTTGTTAACATGCTTGAAAAAACATATCATACCTATATCCATAATCAATTACTCAAAATTTATTTGAAAACTGATCTTGATACTCCATTAGGCTATACTCTCACTCTTTGTTCTTTAGACCTTGACCTGCAAATCACTTTAGGCCTTGAAACTGACCTTCATACCTCTTTCAATGTGCTCTCCACCTCACTCAAATTATCAAAAAACATCTCACATGATCAAACAATGTGAAACATCATTCACATGTCTTGAAAATAGATCATGATGCCTCATTAGGCCAAAGAGGGTCTAGAAGTGGTCTAGTTGCATACTAGGTTTGTAGGTCTTACCCCTGTAGGCTCACCTTGAAACTCTACTAAGTGATCAAATGATTCATATGTATGATCAATAAAACTTATAAAACCTCTTACTCCTATATGCATCCATCTCAATAGTACACCATGCTCAAACCTTCTCACTAGGACTTTACATGACATGACTAGTGCCATGACTAAGCTTCTCAAGCGTTTAAAACTTGACAACTGACCTTGAAACATTACTTGATGCTTATACACTTGCTCACATGCCTTAAATTATCCTAAAAAAAATTCATACCTCTCAATTATTTAATGAAATAAGAACATTCTTCAATGGCCTCATGAACACATTTCTTAAGAACCTTTGACATCAATGACAACATCAATTTCAAACCTCAACAATAAGAACAATGTTCAACAATCGGTCTGCAAGGATCCCTAGCAAAAAACCACTTCATCTTGAGATTCCCTCTATGGTGAAATAATTCATGGAGATTGACACTCTGTATTCACTTAATTCACTTACTAATACACTCATTCAACATATGAGTAGGATTTTAGAAATTAATGTTTGAGATACTCCACATAGTGTTTGTACTCGACCCCACCCCTATAGATATTATGGTGATATTTACACTAGTCCTTCAGATGATGACATTAGTGCTTTAGAGGGATTTTTTGAGATACTCTTGACTAATGATTTTTTATCATGCATGTTTGGTGCGCACATGTCAGCTGATACACGTATACCAGTATCTTTTATATAAATTTCATGTTAAATTTGAGTTATATTTAAAACTTTAAAAGATAAAAATTAAATTACACATTAATTGAATAATATATATGTACATTTTATGTTATAAGAGGTTTTTTCATCATTATTGTCCACAGGTACATTGTTTTATCTTACTCATTCTATGTTTACATTTACAAAGCCAACTAGTGGGCCATCCACTACTACATCTACATGTGTTAATACAACACCATTTATGTATATAGAGGTAAAATGTTGAGTTGATATTATACTATATATGCATTTTATCTATGTACATTCAATCTTATACTTAAGTTAAATTTAATCAAGGACCTTAAAAATCAAGTACACTACTATCAAATACACTCTTGGTTTAATAAAGGAGAAAAAATGCCATATATATTTAATAGTTTCTAGAAAACTAAGCAACATTATTTTTTCAGTTGACGACTAGAGTAGACACTCTTCTATCATTGTGAGCTGAGACCTAGACATAGGCATTGGTGCTACAATGTCATCTATGCAGGAACTCATAGAGGTACATATTAACTTGTAATTTTAAATTGTAAAAATAAATTTATTTTATTAATTTTACTACATGTATTTGGGAAAATATAACTTATATGAATGTATTATGTATTCAGGGTTTTTAGATGACATTATAATAATCGAACCAAAACTTGAAAAATATTATTATAAGTTTCCTTAAAATAGTACAACTTAATTTTCAATGCATTCATGAGTTTTCACATGATATAACTGACTGAGAGGATTGTCCTCACATAGAAAATAGAGGTATTATGAGTTCAAGGGAGACAAACTTCAATCTGAGCTCAAACATGTTCTAGGATTAAATTGAATCACATTCATATATGTATAATAGATATGAATACATAGGCTTAAAACAAATATTATCCTTTATTGACAAGAAATTTTCCAAAATGCACTTACAAAACCCTGTTTAGCAGACTGTAAACTGTCATTAGTCTCTCTAATGGTGTAATCTGGGATTTTTATCCCTTTAAAGGGTCTTTTATGCCTCCAAAGTGATAGTAAAAATGACGATCATGTTGGTAGATAATTTTTAAAGATTGGGGATTGTATATTTAGTTGATTTTCTTCCTCAACTTCTCCAACTTAAGTAAGTAAATGGTCTTTTAAAATAGTATTCTTTTACATTTTACTTTATTTTGTCCTATGAAGATGACTATGGCTTATAGAATCCCTCTAAGACATCTAATTATGTTCTTATAATAATAACACACCCTTTCTATATTGTTATAATATTTGTACAATAAAAAATATCCATACATTGCTTAATAAACATTTAAAAATTTAAATTTACTATTTTGGATGGAAACCTCCTTAAGCTTCTAAATGACCTTTAAACACACTTATAATGCCTCATAGAGGATTATTATGAATTAACTACCTCCTTAGTATTTTTATGCAATGTAAATATATCATAATGTCTATTCGGGAACAAATACTAAGAAGAGAGTTGTTTGAAATAAAGAGTTACACTTGTTGAGTCCATTGTGAAAGAGAGAGATACACTTGTTGAGTCTACTAGCATGTTGATAATGGTATTGAAATAGGCATGTTTACCTCAAATCGATGTTACAAGTGCATTGATGACCCTCCATCCTTCTTGTAAACTTATACATCATTATTCAATTTCTAAAAGCCTTTTTGAGATGCATCTCAATCATGAAATCTCTCTCTCTCTCTCTCTCTCTCTCTCTCTCTCTCTCTCTCTCTCTCTCTCTCTCTCTCTCTCTCTCTCTCTCTCTCTCTCTCTCTCTCTCTCTCTCTCTCTCTCTCTCTCTCTCTCTCAAAATCAATGTTCAACGCCATTCTAATAGAGTCTTCAATATCATGTACAAACCTATAAATAGGTGTAATGACTCATGAGAGCTTACACAAACCCCTAACATTCACACTTGAATCTCAAACCCTGATTGAGAAGCCTAAAATGATCCTTTGACTTTGTATGAATACCTTAAAAATGTTAAAATACCTTAGGGGTAGATAACTACTATTCAAGAGCGTAGAAACACTGATACCAAATATTGTCAAAGTTGAAGATGTAGTTGGATAACTTCATTTCTAGTGATTATTGTGTTGTTCCCAAAATTTGTCACTCATTTTGGGACAACATTTGAATTATTTTGGTTCAACAAGCTGAAATCATATCTTCCCTTCTCAAAAATTGTTCTGAGTATTCAAATTCTTTGTTATTCAAGCTTTTTTAGATTTCTACAGACTCTACAGGCTTGAAACTATGGACTCTGTAGGAAAGAAACAAGCTCTCAACACTTAGGCAATTTCAAGGTTGGTTCAATGCCAAGGTTCAACCAAAAGGTTCATCGAAAAGATTCTAAGCAAGGATTGAACCATTGAACCGTTGAACCTTGAACCAAAAAAGTTCAAGGGTTCAATGGGTTCAAGGTTCAACATCATCGGCAAGCTTCAAAGAGTCAAGCACTTTGTCAAAGTTCATCAAATTCAACTGGTTCAAAGGTTCAACGAGTGATTAGTTCAATGCGATTAGTTCAAGCGGTCAATTGAACGAGCAGAACAAAGGAATGAACCATTGAACCAAAGTTGGTTCAATCAGTCGGTTCAATCAAATGGTTCAAAGGAGCACCTGAAAGGAAAAAGCCTGAGAGTGGAAGCTTCCAAGTGTCATCTGTCGGGACACATTATAATTTGTTTCTAAAAGCAATGAAATGTGCCACGTGTCCCTTGTAAAGTTTGGCAGAAGATGCCAAGTGTCAAAATCCACAATTTCTTCCTTGTGTTCCATTATAACTCAGTGGAGTGCGACAAGTGTCTGCATCCACATTTCAAGCTGCTTATAAGTTTCATAGCTTCTTTCAATAAGCTTCTCTCAAAGTCCCGCGAAAGGTGCCAAGTGGAAAATGCGAAAGATTTTAACATACATTTCTAAGAAACTATGGAAGTTGCAACGTGTCCCTTGTAAAGCTCGGTGAAGGCTGCCAAGTGTCAACATCTACAGCTTCTTCTTTTTGTTTTGTTATTGAGTAAGGACTGTGGTGGGCCCCAGATGAGTTGCTAAAGTCGAGCAGAAGCTGCCAAGTGTCATCTGTTGAGACACATTATAATTTTTTTCTCAAAGTAGTGGAACATGCCACATGTACCTTATAAAGCCTGATGGAAGCCACCAAGTGTCAACATCTGCAGTTTCTTCCTTTTGTTTCGTTATTGAGTAAGGAATGTGGTGGACCCCAGGTGAGTTGCTAAAGTTGAGTAGAAGCTGCCAAGTGTCATCTATCGAGACACATTATAATTTGTTTCTAAAAGCAATGGAACGTGTCATGTATCATCATCTGTGTGAATCTAAATGAGTCCCAAATGTTTCTATAGTGTTTCAAAAGCTCAGCAAAAGCCACCACGTGTCATCTTCTGTAGCACTCTCAAAAGATATCTAATGCTTCTATAAGTTAAGTGGATGCTGCCAAGTGTCCTCACCAATTTCACAGTAGGAAATGCCATGCGTCACTTGTTAAGATCAGTGAAAAATAGCCAAAGCAAGCATGAAAGACATGAAGGAATTGCTAAGGAGGATGATGGGCCCACAATAATCAAATTTAGGACAACCAACTAGCCATTAGCTTTTAAATGACGACGGACCCAAAGACATCAAATTTGTAGCAATAAAGCATCCATTTATCTTTGCAGGTTTAAGCACAAACCCGAAGGCATTCAAAGACCTTCAAGCTGAAAGGAAAAACCAGAAAGGGGAAAAGATAGCCTGAGGGCTCAAATTGTAGCAGAAAGAGGGAAATGCCAAAATATCTATGTAGTAGTTATTTCTGGTAGGTGAAATAGTCCACCAAGTAGATATTTGAGATTGCAAACATTAAAGGCACAGCCTATTGGTCTCCCTTGGATTAAAGACAAAATGGACAGCTGCACAGATATCAGGTGACAGACCAGATGATCCAAACCCAGGAGAAGACATATGAGATGAAATGACATGCAACAGTTAAAGGCATCCACCCTATTCTAGCATGGCCCTCTTTGAAAAAACTAAAAAATGCATTCAAGGCATTGAATGCACATCATGGGCCATTCCCTGAAATGAAGTGCCAAGCCTTTCATGGCTACTATATATTATAATCTCTTTTTTTGTTTAAAGGAGATCATTCCTTTTATAGAAACAAAACTCTGCCCAAATTGGAAGGCGACTACTGAGACTTTGAGCTCAGATTGTTTTTCATATTATTTTATCTAAATGAGAAAGCAAGTTACTTGTAGACCATTGGGCTGACCAATCTCCCTTGCTATGGATGATAAGACCTATTTTGCTCATCAGTTAGCTGATTGACAAAATATTCACCCAACAGTCTTTTTGGTGACTCCACTGGGGAACGACGAGCATTTCTAGTCCTTTTCTAGTCTATTCAAATTTAAGCATTTCATATTGTTGGAGAACGACGTGAAGTAGGAAAGAACACTACCAGCTTCATGCCAATAGTTTTTGGTGACTCTACTGTGGAAGAATGAGTAGTTTCAGTTCTTTTCCATATCCATTTTCTTAGCTGGGGACACATCAATTTTGTGTAATTTGAAGCCTCAAGATTCAGATTGAAGCATCACTTGTGTCTTACCCATTATCATTATATACTTATCCATTTTCATTATATACTCTGAGCTACAAAACCAAAGATGCTAGAGATCAAGCGTTTCATTTCAAAAGTCAATTCTCTGCCAACTCCACGCCAACAGTCTTTTGGTGACTCTTATGGGGAAGGACAGGCAGTTTGAAGCCTCAACCTTCAAGCTGAAGCAAGACCAGTCCCTTCCCATTTTTATCCTGTAGTCTGGAAACTCCATGCTATACCAGAAGTCAAAGAGCCTGAGGTGTTGTTGACCCTATCTTTTAGTTAGTGCAGAAGGGCAATTTTGACTTATTCCCTCCCCAACTTCAAGTTCAACGATCCAGGAGTGTTCCTCCTACCCATACCAGGACACCAACACAAGGTAGAGCTACTTTTTCTACTATCAACAGAGCTTTGCTTATACATACTCCACCCAGATTTGTTATCCCCCTTTTCCATAATCCAATCATGGTAGTTCAAGGCCCTTGGGGTAACTCATTTGGTCCTCTAAATCTTACTCCACCTCTACATGAACTTCCATGCAGTTCAAGAAAAAATTTCCCCAAATTCTTTGGTGATGGGAGAGTTCATCCTGATGAACACATTGCAACTTTTAGCATAGCCTGTGGTGTGATAGGTGTGGAATTTGAGGACATGGTAGTCAAGCTTTTCATGAAAACACTATAAGGTGCTGTTGCAAACTAGTTCTACCATCTGCAGGCTTTGTAAGTGACTGACTAGGACACTCTCAAAGCCAAATTTGAAACAAGGTTCAAGCTTGCAAAAGATGTGCATGCCCTGATGGCTCAGCTCACGCAGATAAAGAAAGAACCTCATGAGCCTATGAGGGATTTCATTGCTAAGTTTGACAAGCTGAGGAACCGAATTCCCACAATTGTTCATCCAACCCATGAGAACCTTAAATGTTTCTTCATCAACTCACTGCTTCCAGAAGTGAGTTTTCTGCTGAGACGTGCTAGTCACATAGACCTTGTTGCTACTCAGGACTTGGCTACTGAGGTGGAAGATGACCTTATCTTGGCAGGAAAGATAAGGAGAGATCCTAATAGAGGAAAATATTCTTCATCTTATGAATATCCATCTACAAGCACCACGGATCAAATGGTTCAAAAGCTGGCAAATGAATTGCTAGCCTTGAAAATACAAATGGCCCAAGGTATGTCTACTCCTCCTAATCAGGATATGCCAAGGAGGACATTTTAGAATCAGTCATATCAAGGCAATGCTATTAGGAATCAAGGGCAAGCAAATCATCTTCCTCCCCCACAGAGGAACCTTGCCCTTGAAGCGCCTCCAACCAACTCAGCAGTTGAATATCTGGAAATAAAACATGATTTCTCTTTCCAACCTGAGTTTGATCAAGAAAATGACATTGATCTCTTTACAGTAGACCAAGAAGAATTAGCTGGCGACTCCAACATTGATTTATTGAATTACCAGGATGAACCCAAAAGTGAAGGTAAAGCAGTTGAGGGATCATACATTGTGTTCACCCAGTCTAAGAATCAGTCAACCTAACAAGCTGATAAGGGAAAAAATAGAGGGGCGAGCTCAGCCTACAATTTCAATTGCCAAACGAGGAACTTCTCTACCTTTCTTGCCAAAGGACCTGGTGATTTCTAAAAAAGTAAGTACCCCAAGCATTTATGCACCTTTTGACTTCAACTTCATAGATCAGTCCTCCCCCCTAAAAACCAAAAGGATGAACTACCTTTCCCTATTCCTAGTCCATTTTAATCATTTGACATAGTCGACCATGCCAAGAAGACCAAAATTCAAATATCTGAATTTGAATTCTTACAATCCAACCCTGATTAGTTGGACAAGTTGGTTGAGTGTGTGAAGAATAAAGTCATCCCTGCAAGACAAGATGTTAAGAAGGTAACTCATGATCCACCAAGGAACATGCCCATCCCAAATAATATTGTCATTACTCCTCCTACTACCCCTGGGAAAATAGAGCCTTTCTATGTTTCCTTGTTGATAAACGGTCACAAGCTGAGCAACTGCATCATTGATTCCAGAGCTTCAGACAATGTCATGCCTGCCAAAGTGGCAGAATCTCTTGGGCTCACACTGACCAAGACATTTGGAAGATGCTTCTCCATGGAGAACAAATAAGTGCCACTATTGGGACAAATCAAGGATGCCCAATTTGCATTTGCAGCATTCCCAGAAAAGAAAATCAAGATGACAGTTCTAGTGGCCAACGTCCTAGCCTCATACAACATCCTTCTTGGGCAAAATTTATACAAGGATGTTGGAGGAGAGTTGAGTATGGACTAGTCTGAAGCAAGGATCCCTATCAAAGGCATCATGAAGAGGTTTCTTCCTGAAAATGAAGTAAAATATGTTGTCACTCAGACATCAACCCCTAAAGCTCAGATTCTATTTGAGTCTTCAGGCAGATGTAATTATTTTTTGTCCACAAAGGATGTTCATGTTTCTACAGATGAAAGTCCTATAGCTAGCAATCCAAGAATTGATTCAAATAAGACATCAGAAGAAGGTAGGGTGCAGTACAGATAAAAAGGGATCTTTCCTCTCTAATGAAGAATAATCTGATAGAAGATCAGTTTTTGATGATGTTTGGAGCCTAGAATTTGATGGCAACCATTCTTCTACCAGTGCTAGAGCCAGGACTCTGTTGGTCTCTCCTCAAGGAGATATTTTTCCTTCTTCATAAAAGTTTCAGTTTAGAAACACCAACAACACTACTGAGTATGAATCTCTACTCCTTGGATTGAAGGCTACTCAAGACAAAGGTGTCAAACTCCTTCACACCAAAGGAGATGTTGAACTAATGGTTTGTCAAGAATTTGATGCTGACAATCAAATCATGTGCTTCACTGGACTAGAAGATCAATAAGCTATGGTAGTGGACCATACTGCTGCACACCACAGTTAGGAAGAGGAACTCTTCGCCAAGAGAGCAAGGATTTATGGTTTTCATATTAGAGACCATGTCTTGCCATGGGGCAAGAAGAGAGAACCAAAAGGAGTGCACAAAAAATGTGATTCCTGGTGGAGAGTTCCATTCGCCCATCATCAATTCTAGGGATAAAATGGTTTCTTGCTGGTTTATCAGGATGGCATGCCATTTTCATCATTGCATAATGGGCAGCATCTGAAGCACTTCAATCCTTGAAGTATTAGATAAGATCATCTGTACATATGTATATTTGTATAGTCTTTAGTTCTATTTTATTCTTTTCATTTTCATTTTTGGCACCTTTCTTTTTTGGGTAGCATGAATACATAGCCTAATGGCATACTTCAAGGCACTGGAGATTCTGGTTTCTACTCTCCTCAACTATTCCAAGTTTTTAACTGAAGGAAGTTCCCCAACTGGAGCCAGCTATTGTTTCTAAATTTTGTCACTCATTTTGGGACAACATATGAACTATTTTGGTTTAACAGGCTGAAATTATCTCTTCCCTTCTCAAAAATTGTTCTGAGTATTCAAATTCTCCATTATTCAAGCCTTTTCAAATTTCTATGGACTCTGCAGGAAAGAAACAAGCTCTCAACACTTAGGCAATTTCAAGGTTAGTTCAACGCCAAGGTTCAACCAAAAGGTTCATTAGAAAGCTTCTAAGCAAGGATTGAACCATTGAACTGTTGAACCTTGAACTAAAAAAGTTCAAGGGTTCAATGGGTTCAAGGTTCAATGTCGTTGACAAGCTTCAAAGAGTCAAGTGCTTTGTCAAAGTTCATCAAGTTCAACCGGTTCAACAGTTCAAAGGTTCAACGAGTGGTTGGCTCAACGTGGTTGGTTCAAGCAGTCAATTGAACAAGTGGAACAAAGGAATGAACTATTGAACTGTTGAACAAAATTTGGTTCAATCAGTCGATTCAATCAAACTATTCAAAGGAGTGCCCAAAAGGAAAAAGCTTGAGAGCGAAAGCTGCCAAGTGTCATCTGTTGGGACACATTATAATTTCTTTCTAAAAGTAGTAGAACGTGCCATGTGTCCCTTGTAAAGCTCGATAAAAGCTGCCAAGTGTCAACATTCGTAGTTTCTTCCTTGTGTTCCATTATAACTCAGCGGAGCACGACAAGTGTCTACATCCACATTTCAAGCTTTTTATAAGTTTCATAGCTTCTTTCAATAAGCTTCTCTCAGAGTCTTGCGGAAGGCACCAAGTGGTAAATGCAGAAGATTTTAACATAATTTTCTAAGAAACTATGAAAGTCACCACATGTCCCTTGTAAAGCTCAGTGAAGGCTGCCAAGTGTCAACATCCGTAGTTTCTTCCTTTTGTTTCGTTATTGAGTAAGGAATGTGGTGGGCCCTGAATGAGTTGCTAAAGTCAAGCAGAAGCTGCCAAGTGTCATCTATCGAGACACATTATAATTTGTTTCTCAAAATAGTGGAACTTGCCACATGTCCCTTATAAAGCTCGGTGGAAGCTGCCAAGTGTCAACATCCACAGTTTCTTCCTTTTGTTTTGTTATTGAGTAAGGACTGTGGTGGGCCCCAAGTGAGTTACTAAAGTCAAGCAGAAGCTTCCAAGTGTCATCTGTCGAGACACATTATAATTTATTTCTAAAAGTAGTAGAATGTGCCACATGTCATCGTCCATGTGAATCCAAATGAGTCCCAAATGTTTCTATAGTGTTTCAAAAGATCAGCAAAAGTTGTCACATGTCATCTTCCACATGACTCTCAAAAGGTATCTAAATCTTCTATAAGTTAAGTGGATGCTACCAAGTGTCCTAACCTATTTCACAGTAGGAAACACCACGTGTGACTTGTTAAGATTAGTGGAAAGTGGCCAAAGCAAGTGGGAAAGACACGAAGGAATCGCTAAGGAGGATGACGGGCCCGCAACTGTCAAATTTAAGACAACCAACTAGTCGTTAGCCTTTAAAAGATGATGGACCTAAAGATGTCAAATTTTTGGCAATAAAGCATCAGTTTGTCTTTGCAAGTTTAAGCGCAGACCTAGAGGCATTCAAAGACCTTCAGGCTGAAAAGAAGAACCAAAAAGGGGAAAAGATAGCCTAAGGGCTCGAATTGCAGTAGAAAGAGGGAAAGGCCAAAATATTTATGCAGTAGTTATTTTTGGTAGGTGGAAAAGTCCACTAAGTAGATATTTGAGCTTGCAAACATTGAAGGCGTGGCCTATTGGTCTCCCTTGGAGTAAAGACAAAATGGACAGATGCGTAGATATTAGGTGATAGACCAGATGATCCAAACCCAAGAGAAGACATATGAGATGAAATGACACACCACAGTTAAGGCATCTGTCCTATTCTAGCATGGCCCTCTTTGACAAAACTAAAAAATGCATTCAAGGCATTGAATCCACAGCATGGGCCATTCCATGAAATAGAGCACCAAGCCTTTCTTGGGTACTATATATTGTAATCTCTTTTTTTGTTTAAAGGAGATTTTCTCTTTTATAGAAACAAAACTCTGCCCAAATTGGAAGGCGAATACTGAGACTTTGAGCTCAAATTGTTGTTCATATTATTTTATCTGAATGAGAAAACAAGTTACTTGTATACTTTGTGATGTTATAGCTTGTGCCATTTTAGGAGATTGTTCTTATGTCTGTCTTCTAGATGCAGCCTTGTTTATTTAATTTAACAAGCAGAGCTAGTAGAGGTAATCTAGAAGATTTCCTGAAGTCAATTACTTTTAGACTTTGTGCTGTCATAGTTGTCTTCAGTGTGTGTTTTTAGTTTCTTCTTGTGTTGAGGATTCTGGGATGACTTTGTGCCCCAATTATCCTTTGTGTTTCACTCTTTGGGTAGTTGAAGTGGAGACTTTGTGTTCCATTTCAGCCTACCGGTTCCTACCCTTTGTTACTAGTTCTTTGTCACTCCTTGAAAGAACTCCTGCACCTTGCTACAAGACCACTTCTGAAAGAAGAGAAGTGCCTTCAGTATTGTCACCAGGATTTTCTCCTTTGTCTATGAACATCATCTCTAAAAGAAGAGAGATGGATGGTGTATCCTACCCCTGAGTGTTATTTTCTACTTATATCTATAGTATATAGCCCCTTCGTACCTATAGGGAACCTCCCCTTGATGAGAGGAGAGATTTTTCCCCTTTTGATGTGGTAGACCCGCACATTGGGCTGACCAATCTCCCTTGCTGTGGATGATAAGACCTATTTTGCTCATCAGTTAGCTGATTGACAAAATATTCACCCAACATATTGGATAAAAAATATCACTGCTAACATTTTTGGAGGGGTAGATAACATCTAGGACTATGTTCTTAATCTCCTATCATGCTTGGTTGACAAATCCACCACCTATTATGGCCTCAAGAACACCCTTTCCAACACAATTTGTTTTTTTTTATATTTTTAGCTTGAATTTAGACATTCATAAAGAAAAAATAGTAAGTCATATGGATGAACCATAATATCCCTCATGTGCACATGAAATACCTCTAATTTCACCTCAAATCAAGTGAGTAGAAACTTAGAGAGCAATGCATTAAGACGGGATATTTTAGTCACTAAAAGTGGTCTAAATTGAAAATGACCCATCCAAATAGGTTGAAATTTGGTAGAGAACTCTGTCATAACCCCCTTTATTTATTTTATTTTGTATCATCCTTTGAAGACCTTTAAAAATATCTAAATAGATGATTATATCATTTAGGTTTGTAAATGTTAGCAAAGTGAGGGTTTTGGAATATAGAAACTTATATATCTCCTAACTTTATAGGTCTTGGGGAAGCTTTACATAACATTAATAAGGTGATTAGAGTATATTGAGATGTATATAATTAGGAATGAGCAAAAATAGACCTATAATATAGTTGTTCGCAGGTAGATTTTTTAGTTTTATGATAATTAAACATAAGAAAGGACATAAATTATTGAAACCATCTGATTAATGATTGTATTAAGGGTCATATGGATCTAATATAAGTGGTGTAATGAGTTGAGGTTGAGTAAAGAAATAAATAAAGTTGGATTGCATATATTTAGACTTAAATAATAAGGCTAAAAGATCAATGTTTTTAGAGTACACGTTTAAATCAAGTGTTAAGTGAAGGGTGAAACCCTATGTGATAGGTTGGGAGTGTCAAGGTGGACACAACAACATTGAAAGAGGCATTGGATAATTTGATTTTGTGTAAATATGATATGCAAGTATGAAGTTTACATTAGTAAGCTTCTCTTAGCTTCAAGAATATGAAATTCTTTACTATCAGTGCCAACTGCCTAAAGGTATAAATTTATTCAACACCACTAACCTGCAAAAAATTGTTAACAAGTAACTAAAAATTAAATCTATGCGTGTAATACATAAAAAATCAAAAACTTTGGTAGAATTCATTATATCTACATTTTAGAGGTGAACAAACTTACATATTTCAATCCAATGAACCACTAGGATCTGCTCTAATCTTGATAGTATCAAGAATAGCTTCATGGTATGACTCGTGAACTTTCCATAGATTCCTATTTAATGGTCTCCAATAATTTTTTTTTTAATTAAATATTTGTGCAAGAACCAAATTTGAATAATGTAGTATCTTCATGTGCATTTCAAGTCTTCAAACAACCATACAACTAAATTTTTGATAGGATATCGTTGAATCCAAGTTCTTGAGTGACTACCATAGAACCAATGGGATAGTCAATGTTTTATCCATCTACGACTAGGGAAATTAATCTTTTCTTTCCATATACACACTGAAATAAGTAGTAATTTGTTTCCTCTTCATTGTCTTCATCTACAATAAATGCAAAAACATGTCGTGTATTAAAAAAACAATTTTTAAAGTCACTATCAGGATAGATAATGAGAATAAATATGACATAATGATTAATCTTATACCTAGTTTCACTAGATAAAAAAACATGGTCAAAGTCATGTGATGATGTCATATATAACTTGTAATGTTGGTGGAACTTAATATGTGTTTATTCAAATTTTAGAGATCTGCAATTCCATTCATCTGCCCACTCTTGTTACTCACATTCATTCCAAACAGATTCCATGCATGCAGAATTGAAACATGCCAAGTGTCTTATATGAATAGTCTAACAATGTCATTTGAGATTCAAAATGAATGGAGCTAACTTGAATATATTCTATTCATACAATCCTCATAGTTTTCCAAGTGTTCTTCTTCCACTAACCAAAAATGTATACAAACAATAGAATTTGATTGAGCACCATTGCACATGTTCTCATTACACCATTGAACCATGGTTTTTGCATCAATCAAATAAACAACCTCTTTAAATTCAACTCCTCCCCTGAAATGGATCTTTTTACACATGCTTTAGCACCATCATGTTCCCCTTTTCTGTGGCCAACCTCGGTAAAACACCAAATATGTTCTACACTAGTGGTAACATGCATCTTGATCAACTAATAAAACATTCATGCATTCTTGAATTATGATGTGCAGTTATCTAACCAAATGTAATGCTAATTTAAAGTAATGTTCCTCTGAGTTAATTGTCTATAGAACTTATGAAAATAGCCTTACATGTAATCTTTACAATGTGATTAGTCATCACTAATATATAAATGGTACTCCCTTGATATTTTTTGATCTTACTCTATACTATCAGGTGCATGCATGAACGCTATATGCATGACTATGGAAACTTATGATGAGTTTTAATATGGTGATTTAACTTCTATTTTTGGTTTGAATGTGTAATTTTTAGCAAAGTTGACTACTAAAATAATTGGATCAAGTGGTAATGTGTCATTTCTTATATTTAGATGTTAATCCAACCATCTAACTTGATGTGTGTGTCTTGCATACTCATAAATAATATTCTCCCTAAATTTTCCATAAATTTTAAAACAGATATTTAATTTGTAATAAGCACACACTTTTTTAATTATTTAACATATTTTATTTGATAAGTCCCATATTTGTATTTTCTCAAACCAATTAATTCAGGACCAATTGCACTTGCACACTCCTTTTGGATACAATTTTTTTTTCAACCCACCGCAAACGCTACAATTTCCATCCAAACATACTTTCTTATAAAATAAATATCCATCTAGTCTTTCACAATTTTTTTTTAAATAAATTCTCGAGTTAATTTTGGCAGAACTTCTATGCCACACTCCTAAAAAATGTTGTTAGTTTTTAAAGTGCAATAAATATGGCAAAAAACATCATAGTGCATTGAAAATTCAACATGTTGCCTACAACAAGAAGTGGTACGTGTGTGATTTAGTTTTACTTAAAAATGTTTGGCCATCTCAAAAAATCTTAGACTAATAGAAATTTAAGGATATTTTTCCAAAACCTTAGAGTACAATTATGTTTGAGTCATATGCAATAATTTTTTTGAATACGATTCATGATAAAGAAAACCAATTCTTATTTTAACTACATATCTTGCATTAGGTGAAACTCTTATATTATCTTTCTAAAATTATGCATGAACTCTTTAAGAGCATCGGTTATAGCCTTGTCCTTTCATGGAAGTCTACTAGAGAATGACCAAATCTCATTTCTATTAGGTTCATTGAGTTTTTCATGTCTTCTAATTGCTTTCATTAATGTTTTTCTATTTATATAAGATGTTTAGCTTGTTTTGAAATCAATCATTTTTTCCCTATTTGACCACTTACTGAACAAGTTATAATTATATGTTGGACAACATTAAAATATTTATTACATGATTTTGGGCCTATAATATGATGTGCACCATGTATATTTTCAACGATTTCATTATTTTTATCATCCATGTTAGATGTTCTTAGTCCTAAGGTGTACATTTTAGGTCTTATCTTAATCAGTTTCATCAATGAAACAAATAATTGATTTTTTTACTATCATAATCCAATCCATGAAATAAACTATCCCAGTTTTTTTGAGCCAGACTTTTTGAATGGTGATTAGACATTTTGTTATGCATTTTTTTCAAAAACATTTCATCAATTAAATCCTAAATCCTAAATCATAAACTCTTTAAACCCTAAACCAATCATTTTAACCCCAATTAACTAATGCTTAAATTTATCAAAATATTTTTGAAATATCCATTATCTATATAATGAAAGAAGTGATGCATGTGTTTTCTCGATGGGATTGTTGTTAGAAATGTACCCCATAACTAGAAATCATGTTTTGTATGACTTTGTGCATTAGATGGTTTATGTATGCATTAGGAGATCACTGATGCATTTCTTCCAGAGTGTATACCTTAAGGGGTGTAGAAAGAATGGGGTGGGATCGACTTGTGGAATTTTGTGAGAGATGTTCTCATACTATTCTATCATACCTACATCCCTTCATGTAGCATTCATACCTCCTATGATGGATCCCTAAAATCTTAAAACTTTGAAATATGCCTATGTTTGAAACCTTAAACCCCTAGAATTTGACTAAGTCTGAAATATGATAGAATCCTCCAAAACCTATAATTTGCTTTATAGCTCCTAGAGGTTCGAAACTGCTCTCAAACATCTTGAATGTATATAAATAAAATATAACTATACCTAAATGTCCATATCTAAAGGAAAACTTATACTTAAATGTTTATTTTATTTATATACCATGCATGATAATCTAATACTAAACTATTCTGCATACACAGTTTTATAAAATTAATACCATGTAGCGGTTCTAAAGACTAAATTCGCATATATGGTTTTAAATAATAGTAGTAAAATATTATATGTATGTGGTTGTTTTGTGTACATGGTATGTACTACATATGTGGTTATTATATTTTAATTTTAAACACATGTCTTAAACCTTGATAATGGCTTGGATTCATGAGCCTCAAGCATGGACCTAAAACATACATAGTCAAATGTGTGTTTTATACCAATAATAAAAAAATATAACTTCACTCATGCTAGACAGTATCCATTTTATCAAATTTTTCCTTAAAAATAGTACTGCAACATCAACTAAGTCTCCTCATTTTTTATATATTATTTTTTATATGTTTATTTCTTTAAGGTTGTTATTTATAGTTATTGACTAAGTATGGCATTTGTAGTGATATATGCCATGATTATTCATGTTCATCTTATTTTATGTATATTTTGATTTGTTGATCCAAACCAATAAAAATCATATGGCTGAAAATTATACCTAATTATATACACATTAAAAAAAAAAATCTAATTTTTGATTTTTTTTTTAGGTAGTTTGGGGTGGGGGGAGATGGGGGGAGGGGGCAGGGTGCATGGTAGGATATACACTTTTTAGGGTATACCGACTTTTAAAATTATTTTTAAAAATTCATTAATTAATTTTTAAAAAATATAGGTTGCAAACTAGATGATTGTAACTAGCTTTCTACCAAGGGGTTTAAATAAAAAGCAAATTATGCTCAAAAAATGGTGGGACACATGAACAACTATCTAGTATGATTTTTATTAAAAATAGTACCACCTATTCAAATTTATGATGTTTTACCTACTTAACCATTTCAAAAAAAGTAATAGTTTAGAAACTAAACTTGAAATGCTACAATTCCTCTTCCTATGATATTTTCAAATTATGAATGTACATATCTCAAACAATAGGTACAAGTCAATGTTTCAAGTTTTTCAAGAAAAACATGTCTACTTAAGATCCCCTTTTACCCCCTAATTCCCTGCACTTACCCCGAGCACGCTTTCCTCTTTCAAAATATATGAATTTTATAACTTTTAGACTAATTTAAGGGTTTAAACTATGTTGATTTACAACTATACCTTTTTAAGCCACTACATACCAAAAATATACATACTTGTTCATGTTTATGTAATTTGTTTTCATTGATCCAAGTGCAAACAAATTCTATGGTCACAAACTAGGCCTAATTATACACAAATTCACAGAATTTTTTTTTTTTTGAGGTACTTAGGTGGCACATGACTAACTATACATTATTTTCATTTTCGAGATCTATTTACTTCTAAAATTAGTAAAAAAATATTCATTAAGAAAATATAGGTCACAAACTAGAAGAAGATCTTATCTAAATATTCACCAAAGGATTTCAAACAATATTAAAAAAATGGTGGGTTGCACGGGCATCTATCTACTCTATTTTCTTAAACAAAATAGGAGGAGTTCTTCAAATTTTAGGTGTTTGACCTAATTATACTTAAACCATTTTTCAAAAAACTTAGCATTTTAGAAATTAGACTTCAAATGCTATAATTTATGTTGTTATATCATCTTCAAATTTTGAATGTAGCCATATCAAATTATCTATAAAAGTTCATATTTTTGAAATTTTAAGAAAATCATATCCATAGGCAGGCCCTTTTTTGTCCCCCAACTTTGTGCACTTACCCTCCGATTAGATTTGAATGAGGATAAAAAATGAGCAACAACTATATTTTGTTATAATATATATTTTTTAGCCCTATCAAAGAATCCATTTTTCCATTGGATAAGCAAGAACATAGAAATCAAATATTACTTCATAAGAGAACTATCTAAAATTAGATATTGAACTTTAGTTTTGTAAATCAGAGCAACAACTTGCAGATATTTTCAGTAATCCATTAACAAAAGAAAATTTTAAATATTGTAGAGACAATATAGGAATCATGCATGAAACATCAACAACTTAAGAGTGTTTATTCATGTAGATCCAAATTCCATACATAGCCAACTCTAGAGTCACATAGGCAACTCTAGAGTCTATATAAAAACAAATATGGAGTCAGAGAGACAACTCCATAGTCTATATATAAAACAACTTTGTAGTCACGTATGTAAATCCAGTCTATAAAATAATAACTCTAGATTCCATACAAAGGCATCTCTAGAGTTTATACAAATGCAGATCTAGGGAATTTTCACATGCATTACTAAAGTATTTACACAAGTAGATAAATGTTTAGACAAACATGGTAGCAATCTCAAGATTAAGGGGGAGTGTTAAAAATCCAATCTTGAGCTACTCATATTAATCTCACCTAAGTTTGACAATTTAAAATTACAACGGGAGCATGTTATGGAAACATGTTTTCCACAGTTATATAAATTCTTAGATTCTCTAGATTCAGTGGGGTCATGTCATGGGAACATGTCTTCTACACTTTCAAATTCTCAAATTGGCCAAATTTCATAGTTATATTATTCAGATACACATTTTTGGTAGCATTCTTTACAGTGGTACCATTTTGATACACAGATTTAAGCTTGATACATATATGGGGTACATATGTCATGCAAAAAAACACCTTAAATTTCAAAATCAAATAATATTTTAGATTTAAAATACCACTGTGGACTGTTATCATACCTAAAATGAAATTTTATAGACGTTATTGACCAATTTATTTCAATACTTGGTTCACCTTTTAGCAAGTTTGAGGTGATTAAATCACTTAATCTTACCAAGTTTATAAGTCAGACTTGATTGAATCATCTAACTTCACCAGATTTATAGGATGGAATGATTACATCATACACCCTCATGAGATATATAGTTTGATTTTTTTGGATCACTCACACTCACTAGGTTATAAGTATGATTGGGTTGTATGATTGAGATGAGCTCAATGGCCATATGACAACTCACCTTTTCTCCAAGGTTGGGGGAATAATGTCCTCCAATATCTATGTATGCACTTACATGTTTTCAAATTTGTCCTAATCCCAGTTCTAACACTTCATGATGAAGCATCTCTTCAAATCAAAATTCCAAAAGGTAAGTTGGTTGCATTGATACACAAATGTACTCTTAACCTTTATCTCTTTACTTTCAAGCATTTCAAATTATTTAAATTTCATATTATATGCATTGATTATATAATGTAACGTGTTCTTTGTTGTAGGTTAATCACTAGAAAAACACTCAAGTTGAACTCATGCAAATGCAAGGTGTGCTATACACACCTAGGTACACATTTTTTCCTTTAAACTAGCAATTTAATAACTAGATTAAATGGGGGAAAATATAGGCACTAAATATAAATTATATAGCACTTCAATCTTGTATACTTGAAAATACCTATCATGGTTTACCCTTCATTTCTAAGACCTTCCATTGCCAAAAGGTTCATGTTAATGTTATATCTTTATGTCAGATTGCTTATCTCTTAGTCTAATCACTATTATTCTGATGACATGCCCCTTATACTATGCAAACTTTTTAAACCTTGATTAATATCTTTCATTGCTAATTTTGGACTTATACATGTTTTATAGCTTCCTAAACACTTACTTCCAAACTAGATGCCTAGGTTGATGCAAGTGTCCATTTTCAAACTAAGTGTCCAATGCCCAAAAATCATCTAACTCTAAAATAAAACATATTCTAAAGGTCAAATTATGTGATTTAGTGAGAGATATTTTCAAAAGGGATTGGTATGTATACAAGATCAACCCTCATTCATTTCTCACCTAACAAATATCAAGAACTCACAAGGCAACTTAATAAGTGAACTAAATCAAACATTCAAGTGAGTAAATCTACCCAGTTTGTCTTTATTTCTATATCAAACATAGGATCAGTATCTTCACAGGTCTAAAATGTTGAAGGAGCATGTCCCATGAACCATATTTGCCAAGTTACAAGCTAGGTCACTTGATGTACTTTATTATCACACACACATCCTTATGAACACATAATCTAATACATAGGGGAGAACTACATAAGTCTGAATCTCTCTTTGGACTATTGCTTATGTAGACACCACCCATTGACATAAGGGTCGTTGAGGCATATCGACACCATTTGCTCACTAACCTATTTCTCTCACAGTCACTCCAAGGTTGAGGAAGCTAGGGTTTGGTCATTTGATAAAGAGAGAGAGCCTATGCACATGATTTAAATAAATCAGAATAAATGTGATAGAAAAATTAAAAGGTTCCAAGTGGTTGCATTTAGATCCAGTCACTATTTATTACTAGACATATGCGTCTAACTCATACACCAATATCAACACAATCATCCAGATTCGACATAGGTACTCAAGGCCATAGAGTGCAAAATTATAGAATCTAATGACTATTCTAGAATCTTAATCTAGTCCACTTCCTTCCTGGTTCAGTCCTGATCTACATATGCACCATAAACCAACTAAGTACTCTTCTTTTTAAATTATTGCAATGTCAATCAATAGTTGTACTTTCTATTTTAACATATCTTAATATTATTTCAATTTAAAATATTTTTTACTTGAGTTTGAGAATTAATTATCTTATTATAGATCTATTGATCACTTTTGTGTTCATTCTTTTCTATATTTTTAAACCTATAGTACCCTTGGACCAAAATCAATTTAAGGTTAAACTTTGTGTTAGTCTAAAATATATTAATGGAACAATGAGAATTATGCTAACACATTTTTAAAATGAATGATTCAAGGGTCATCAGATGAAGAACAATCCTTTTTGGTATGGTCCTTACACCTTACTATGTGCACCTAGATAGAACAACGTTATTCTTACCCTACCATAATTCTTGGGTTTGCATCTAGTGTTTAGTTTGCAACTACTTAAGGCTCAGTTCCCACCCTTGTTTAACCTAATAATAACTCAACGCATGTGTTAGACTTGTATCCTATGCACTTACAACTAGCACCCAAGGATTATATTATTGAGATGAAAAACATGAACACCAAACAAGGCACATAACGATTATTCAAAGTGGTGAAGTCATGATAGTTATTTAATCAGGGTAAGTTTTACAACCTTCTATAGTTTTGCATTCAATTTCCGAAATTAACAAAAAGATGTGATGGGGACCATCACTCTTCATAATTTTCAAATGATCTATGTATATTTTAGTGACGTCACTTGATCATTATAAGTCTTTTTTAATGTTATATGCAACTATGTGTAAATTATTCTACTCAAAAAAATTACACTGCACTTTTATAAAAGCCTTACACCTTTGCAGGTTTACACACTTCCTAGGTGCATAACATACATAACCATGGCTTTGTTCAAGATTTTTAAAATCTCACAACTATGTGGACCCTTCACACCATTTTACGATACATGAGGTAGAACTTATAGATGTCACACCACATTTGTAGATAAACCAATATATCATGCACTTGGAAGTCTAATTGCTACACTTGTAATAAGATGAACCATCATCCATTAAAAAATGCTAACCATTCCTTATATAATAAATTTGTTGAATTATAAATATGTATATACTTTAAAAAAATAATAATAAAATGTTATTCATTCTCTTATCATATAAATTTTTATTCTCAAATTTACTATATACATTTAAAATTTTTCCTATTCTTTATTTATGATTATAAATAATATTATTATTTTAAATCATATATTTAAATGTGTAATAACTATTTTATATTTTATTTAGATTTCTTTACATGTTCTACAATTTACATGTTCTACAATTTTAGATTACTATTTGAAAGGCATGGATTAATTGCCCAAAGTTCAGTTTTATATTTTAACATTTTCACTTATTTTCTTTTACACCCAAATTCCATGCCTCTTCACCTCACCCACACTATGCTCTTAAACATTCATATCCATCCACACCATGATTTTATGTGATCCTCTATCCGCAACATGTTATTATGAATTGTCCCTAACAATTTGATTCCATTTTTTATCGTCTTTAGTTGTATTACAAAAGGTTACATCTTGGCAACCAAATGCATTTCCTTGTACACCCTTAATAAGTGAATCAATTGACATCAAATAGAATGAAAATAATGATGAAAAAAAAGGATAACCAGTGTGTCAACACCTCTTCCTAGAAAACCATGACACCATTGTAATTTCTCCTTTCATTGATTATATCTTTAATTCTTAATAAATAAATAAAAATTTAAAAAAATAACATTACACATATCACATGTCATATTTATTCAAAAGTGGTGATAAGGGCTAACTACATTTGTTGAGGAAGCACTTTAAATACCCCAACTAAAAAACCAACCAATATGCTATTATCCCTACAATATACTTTCATAGACAGAATATGATTTAATAATTAATTTGATAAAATATGTGATCAATGTAGAACTCCTCAAGCCATAATTTCTATCTTTACTTGAGCTCACAATAGTGTAACATCCATTTGAATTAAATCCTGATCATTTACAATCAACACTAAAAGAAAAAATCATATAAACTCTTATTATCCATATCCATGGAGATACTCGCCCCTTTTTAAAGTTGTTAATGTTAGGAAATATGCAGATTAGGTTAAATGGTACAACATCTAACTACTTCAAATTCAATTTTTAATACTCACCAAAAATGTGATGGCAGTCATCAATTCTTATGTAGGGTTGGATGATCTATGTCTCTTTTGTGCTAACTATGAATTCCATTCACTCGCATGCGACACTCAATCACGAGTGTAAACTTGTAGTAGGAAGCTAATTTGTTAATTACATGTTGACCAACACTACACAAAGAGGAAGAAAAATCATTAATCAATGAGTGTTACAAAATGAAATATATTTTTAATTGTTCTTTTTGTATTCTTAAATATACCAACACTAGATTTTGAGGGAGGGGTTTATCATAATTGTTTCATTTTAATTAGAGAAATTAGGGAAGAAGGATCAATAATATATATATAAATAATAAAAATTAACCATACCAAAAAAAAAAAAAAATGAATGATATCACATTTCAAAATATTAAATTAGTTGAATATATATATATATATATATATATATATATATATATAAATAATAAAAATTAACCATACCAAAAAAAAAAAAAAATGAATGATATCACATTTCAAAATATTAAATTAGTTGACATTGAGAATAATTTTATATTCAATATATAAATAAAAAGGCAACTTTTTCAAACCAAAAAACGTAAAAACAATTAATTAAAAAAATATATTAATAAACTAATATCAATAGACCATAATAAACTACAAACCAATGAAAACAAACTACTAAACAGTAGGAACAACGATAAATAATAGCTGTAGAGGAAGAGAGTCATCCCCTTCATCAAAACATTTTAAAATCACATACCATGTGAAAAACAAAATCAATTAAATTCTCTTTGTATGACCAATAATCACGAAGCACATGTGCCACAAACTTGCATCAGCCCTACTCACATTCCTTGTGACTGATCAAAACATTTAACGTAATAAGCATCTGATAAAACTTTCCTTAGCAGAGTTTAAATTTGACATTTAAAGTTTACGACAGTAATCCATTCGACATTGCATTGCAAAATGAAATTATACGAGGCTTACTAATAAATATTTTAATTATAAAAATAATAATTTAAAATATTTTTAATTTTTTTTAAAATATAATAAAAATTATATATATATATATATATATATATTAAAACCATTTCTTATACGTAACATTCATAATTCTATTTCTCGTCACATTTTCATCACTATCACGTTTTTTCACTTCTGATTTTTTATAACATAATTTTAATCCTTTGAGAATTTTTTTATAATCCAATAAAATATTTCTCCTTTTTTTTAAAATTAAAAAGCACTTTTCTATTAATTTAACTTTTAAATTAATAGTACAATGCTAATCATACAAAAAATATGAGGGGAAATGTCACACCTCCAATACTATATCAAGTTTTAAAAAGTTTTGGAAGAAATCAAAGTCCACAATAACTAATCATAGATGGCCAATAACCACAATTAAGAACGATAACCATAGTTAAATTAATTCAAGTGCATCTCAACTAAAAAAAGATAACAACACAAACATCAAGAAACAAACTAAACAATAGCTGTAAACATGGCGCCTAGAAGAGAAAGTGGAGGCGAAGAGCTTTGAGGTTCCCTGTCCCAACAATCCTACATTAAAGAACCTTCATCCACAAAAAAGTCCCAACAATCAACTCGCTAATTAATATCTGCATCATTTTACAAATCCTAATAAATAAGAAAGATGACTAACTCCAAATGCGAAAACTTAACTTGCTAAGGAGGTCTCCACCCACTCGCTACCACCAGTTTTAGCATGTTCTTTAAAACAATTCTGACCGGAAATTTGAAAAACGTTCAAAAGACCATCATTTGTAACACCTTTTTTTAAAATTTTTAAATACATTTAGCAACGGCAGCATTTTTTCCTTTTTTTGGGTGGCAACTGTAGCATTAATCACTCTTTTGGATTCCACAACATTCAACTCGTACGGCCATAGTTGTTTTAAATCTCTAGAGTGGGCTGGGAGAGGTAAGGCATTCATTCACAAAACTTGCCGAAACTTCCTTTAGCAGGAAAATTTCATTTGAGCATGTAATTTCTAATACTCATTATCGAATTCAGTGCACGAATTTGAACAAACGTTCGGACGGCGTGGTTGGAAATGTCGACTGAAGTAATTACGCTGATGCGTACAGTTTTGCATATGTAATTTGCAAGAGCTCTGACTCTTACCAAATGAATCGTATTGATAAATGTATTCAATTCTTATTAAAGAATACGAGTAAATAGAAAATTAAATAACCATTCACAAAGTTCTGGGTTGTCATCTGTCCAGTGGACCCATTCAGCCTTCCATTCAATTCGATGTGTAACGGGTGCATTCGTCGGGAAGTCCCCGGGGAAATCTTTTAGTGTCGGAACAGTAATCATAAATCATGTAATTCTTGCGCACCCAATCAAGCTTCTGCTGCTCACTCGAATCCAATGCTGCTTCACTATACCATGAATTCGCAGAGCAATCAGACGAGGCATTGCACGCCTCTGCTTTAAACTTTTTGTAGGAGGCAACGAAGGGGGCTTTGCTCCAATCTATCTTCACTGCACCGCCTCTCGTTGCCCAATTGTCGGCGTTCCACAGGCTCGAATATATTCTCATTGCTTGATTCTTCGGGTACGCCACGCCCAAATTCTCGCTGTTCTTGAACACTCTCACAGGAGTTCCATCCACAGAAAATCTGCACCACAATATATATTATATTTATAGTCATCATTAGTATCTCCTTAAAGATTGCAGGGTATGGGTCATGACGGGAAATTAAGCCGTTAAAACTACTTACAGAATTTGTTGGGGATTCCAGAGCACAGAGTAAGTGTGGAAGTCTGCGGTGGGGTCAAACCAGAGGTAAAATTGCTGCTCGCGGTCGCCTCGGCCTTGAGAGAAGACGTTCGTGTGCATAATATACGGATCTCCGGACAGGTTTCCCAGGAACTCAAAATCTATTTCATCGTGTTTATCCCCTTGAGACGACAGCTGCACCCATCCATCCCCAAATATTTTATTAGCTCTGTATTACTATTTCACCACTAATTTGATGAGTAACGATATAAAAATAACTTACATAATAAGCAGTTACAGTGCCTGCCGAATTGCCGGGGACCAACTTGATTTGCATATCAATTTTGCCGAACAGATATTCATTCTTCGATTGAAAACCAGAACCTGTATTAATAAGAGATAAAGTAAGTTTAGCCATAGTGCTTGAATGGAACAGAGCGATGGATTAAATATACAATACGTACCTGAGGACCGGTCGAGAGTAAGCTGCAATTTCTGGCCGTTGCCAAGAATTTTAGTGTGATCGTTACCCCAGGAGATGTCAAAGTTGGTGTAAAAATTTGCAGAAATATGTTGCAAAAGAGCAAGGTGGGTAAAGACTAAGCATAACAAGAGCAGCGCCATGAATGTTAACGTCAATATGAAAGAAATTAGATATAATTGTAATGGAGGAGGAGAATCTAAAGGGCCAATGGAGAATACAATGAGGCAGAGTAAGATATATATAGGGAGGAGTCTGACTCTCCATACAAACGGAGCAACCACGAAATTCAGAGAAGTCACCTTTGATACGCGGTTTTCGGGTGGTGCCCCGCGGTTTACAGCTGTTGGGTTGTGGCTTGAGGCGGCAATAGACTGGTATAGTGGGCAGAGGAGTTTGAAGTGATGTCATTGTCGCCGGAAAGGGAAAGCTGATCAAGTTTCCGCGTGACAGAAGGGACGCAGCTGTGTACATAATAATTGCATTCACGTCTTGTAAAATGACGCGAGCGTCTATAATTGCAGCTACCCCCCGAGCGTTTATAATTGCAGCTGCTCCCGAGCGTTTGGTAAAATTAATTTTCTACCTGCTATCCACTCAATAATGGTTGTTGACTGTTTTCCATCACTGACAAGCTTTCCACTTAAATCTCGAAGCCTCTTAATTGTACGACTCCACGGTGGTTGTAAATACCGATTGTACTTTACCCCTCCACATTTCCTTGCAAAATTTCCCTATAATATGACAAGAGAAGGAATCCTATCCTAAGATCTTATTTACTCACTAAAAATAAATACTTTTAATGATAATTTAAAAATTAAAATGTGTTGTAAGCTTAATAATAGTAAAGGGAGCAGGGTGGTTTGTATACTAAGAAGAAGGTGAGAGGAATTATTATGAATTTAATTATTTTTAATTTATATTGTTTAATTTGTTTATTTTTATTTAATTATAAAATATTTTATCTTGGATTTATTTTGATATATGTTAATTGTGAGGTTGGTATGTTCACACTTAGTTTAGATTATAATTGGAAGATTCAATTTTCATACTTACATTAAATCAATCTATCAATATTTTTCTCTTGTGGATCATTTAATTATTGCTGAAATTTAATTTTAAATCATTATTATAATCATAAATCCACTTTAACTATTACATCACAACTTAAATAACCAAAAAAATAATAAAAAATTCCAATTTTATTATTATAAAATAATTTATAACACACTTCTATTACTAAAAATTTTATAACATAAAAAATTAAAAAATAATAATCTATATTTAATATAAATCTTTTATATTAACATTGTCAACAGTTTTAAAATTACATTTTTATATCTTCTTTTTTTAAATAATTTTTATCTTACATTTTTTATAAATCTATGAAATCGGAACTCTTTACCAATTCTTTCAAAGCATATCTTACATAAGTTGAGATATATAAACCTTGCGTAATAATCAATAATAAATAATCACATTTATTTAAGCTTCCACTCTACTAAAGACTATTATTGTTATTTTGATAGCTTGAAATGGAGGAAGGAGCCTAAGGGGGAGGTTTGGGGTTGCAAGATTGACTCAGATGGGTTGGTTTCTTCATGCAGGGTAGCTATAATAGGAGTGACAACAACAAGGTTTTCGCTTAATCCAATAAATGATGAGTCCATATCAGTTGGTGTTTGGGCGAGTTTTAAGGCCTCACAGTTCAATCAACCAAGGGTTTTGGGCATTGTAAATTTAGATCTTGTAGTCAATTTTGAGAAGGAGGCTCTTGAGGAGGTGTTGGAGAGTGAGGAATGGTATGCAGAAAGGGGTTTAGTAGTATACAAATTTGATAGGTCTTAGCCAACCCTCCCATTTCTTCATCAATAGTTATTTGATTCATGGTGGCCTATTATAGAGGATACTTTGGAACTTTATCCTTGTGATAATGGATTTTTCATTGTAGTTTTTGATAATTTTGATGATCTAAATAGTATTTTATAGGGTAAATCTTGTAGCTGTGAACATCACCTTCTTTTACTAAATCCCTAGTTTCCAGATTTTAATCTTCTGAATGAAAATCTCCCTTAGACCCATTTGGGTGAGGATGTCATATCTTCCTCTCTAATTTTGGTTGGAGTCTAGTTTGTCACCTATTAGGGGAGCTTTGGGTGAATTACTATAAATTGATGTCTTCCTTAAATTTCCCCAGGACAACCTTTGCTAGGGTTTTTGTTTATTCAAATATTTCTCAGGATCTTCCTAAAATAATATAATTGAAAGTTAAAGGATGATGATGGTCTCAATACTTGATTATGAGGGGCTTCCCTTTAGGTGTCATAAATGATTCAAAATTGGTCATCTTTCTGATTCTTGTCAAAGTTGTAAGAGCAAAGTGGATTATTCATGGTGGAAAGAGGTAAGTGATGAACTTCTTATAATTTCTATGGAAAACGATCATGTTTTGCCTTCTAGTATCATTTCAAAAGCTCCTCTTGAAAAGGTTTCAAGGGTGCATACGCCTCAAATTTTTTAGGGTGTTAGTTCAGTTGAGAATCGTTTTATGGATTTAGATAGTAAGATCAAGTCTTGCAAAGTAAATCTTTGGAAAAGTGTTCTTCTTCAAGTTTGGATTCAGGATCGTTAGGGAAATAATAATAATGGATGGTAGTTAGATGTAAGAAAAAGGTCATTTTATCCCTAGCCCCCCATCTAGGATTCTGCACTCTCATATCAAAGCAAATATGAGTGAGACTTAGTAGTGTTTAGAAATTTTTGTAGATTATTGGTTTTATTGTGTCCTTGGTGGCATTTTTCCTATGATTGACTAGGTTTTAATCCTATGGTTTTGGGTTAGTAATATTTGGAGCTTATGGTAGTTTGGTTTTCTTGGATTATGTTGGTTGAATGCCTTAGTAGTTTTTACCATTAATCCAAGCCTAATCTGTTATTAGAGTTTTTATGTTATCAGGCAGGAGTCCTATAAACCTTGAAATCTATTTAAAATAAATATAAGATATAAAATTCAAAGGGTACAATAGGAATTCAAAACATTTATTTGAGTAATATATATATATATATATATATATATATATATATATATATATATATATATATATATATATATATATTCTATTAAAACATAATTCAGATATAATTTTTTCTGCATCAATATAAATAATAACTGAATTTTACAGGTATGATCTCCTTGTTAGGACTTGTTTTTGAATAGTCTACCATCTAACTTGGAATGAATCGATGAAGTATCATCTTAAAAATATACCTATCAACACACACTAGTTACTAACTTCAATAAAGGTGCATCCACCTAGATTTCAAGTTGAATAAATGTTTCCATACATTTATTAATATTGATTATGCCTAGCTTTATAATAGATTTTAAAATGATAAAAAAAAATTAATTACTTCTAAGTTATTCATTTTTAGATCATAATAAAAAATCACTGAGACTTACATAAAAAACTTGCTTTAAAGGTAAAATCTCTAATTTGTGTGTGTGTGTGTGAGAGAGAGAGATTTGTTTTTGAAATAAATTCATATTTAAATTAAATATATGTATTGCAAAAGATAGAAGATAATAACTATGGATCAAATCACAAGGCACACAATTATAGATGCAAACACCTTTAACTCAATTGAATCTACTAACTATAACATATTCCCACCAAAGGCATTTGAATCAACATTAAACTCCCTCTTATAAATTAGCAAAAAAAATCTAACCCAAAATAATGGCTTTGAATTTTGTAGTTCAAGCTAAAAGATCAATATTCATAATTTTGACTCAAAAAAAAAGGAAACATAGAAAATAATGCAACCAAATAACAAAGTTAATTTTAATCAATGCACACAAACTACATTTCTCTCCTAAAATAAAAAATTTTAAATAAAAAACAATTAAGGAAACTCAACGAAAAAAACTCGTAATAAAAGAAACCAACAATTTTGCTTCAAAAGAATAGAACAAAAACATGGATAAAAAAGAAATACACTCACTAAGTTTGATTCACTCTCATATATTTAAACCAAGTTGGTTTTATTGCATTAATATTAATGCATGTGGTTATTCTAATCTTTTAAATTGACATTAAACTTCTTCCTATAAATTAATGTTCATAGCATCAACTTAAAAAGTGATTTATTGAAAACAATGTAGTCAGCTAACTAAGTTGATTTTACTTGACACAAACAAACTAAATCCCCTCTCATAATTTAAAGTTTTTTGACATGAAAAATATGATTACTATGTTAAAATTTATCTAATAGATTTAAACGAAGTTATTTTCCTTGCATGCATGCCAATGTAGTATATTATAGGCATTTAAATGGATATTTAAAAAAATTCTTAGAAATTAAAAGAAGAAAACAAAAACTATCCAGGGTTGTAGTTCAAGATAAAAGGTCAATATTCATAGCTTTAATTGAAAAAAAAAAGGAGACATTGAAAATTAAAAAACCATCTCACCAAATTTGTTTTCATGCCCACACACTAATGCATGGCCATCTTCTAGGCACAAGCAATTTTTCACCCAACCAAACTTGCTACTAGTAATATTTTCCCACCCAATGAATTCAAACAAGTATTCAACTTATTATCAAAAATTAAAAGAATAAAACAAATCAACAAAATATTTTTCCTACGCTTAAATTAAGCAATAAATTGAGTTTGTGCAAATAGAATCCAAAAAATGTGGCATGTAAAATAAATCAATTGGCCCAACAAAATGTATCCCATGAACATAAAATAATTGCATGCACTCTCTTACACTCTAATTTTTTCTTCTAGATAGAGGCAAATATAGAAAGAAAACAAACCAAGATTTCTATAAGAGAAAAAATTAAAAAAGCATGCAATTTAGATATAAAGACCTTTCAATCAAACAAAGTTTGATTTCTAGAACATATTCCCACCAAAGGTATTTAAAATGACATTAAACTTCTTATAAATTAAAGGAATAAACTAAGTAAACAAAATGATGTTCAAGATCATATTTAAACTTTCTCTTATAGATCTAATCCAAGTTAGTTTTCGTTTACATCGACAAATGCAAGATGTTGTAATAGGTACAAATAATCTTCCATAAAACTCAGCTTGTTGTCCTTAACATTTTACCATCCAAGCTCTTCAAACCAATGTTAAACTTATTATCAGAAATTAAAAGTAGAAATCAAACTAATAAAAGTATTTTCATACTCATGAATCAAAAATAGTCTAAAAAAATGAAGGCATGGAAAACACTTGACAATGAAAGAATGGAAATAAACCAATATTTCTCTATCATAAGATTGAACTAATAGAATAAAATACTAAAAAATAAAATCAATAAAGATTATTTGCATATCATGAAATAATGAATAATTTCCATGGAAAGAAGACTTACCTGTAGAAGAACGTGATTCTAAAATTCTCTAAATGTGATATAAAAATTATTCTCATTGATTAAGACCTCATATACACTACTTTTTTTCATATGGGCCTGCTATGTTATTAATGGTACCATTTGTTTGGGTTAACAACACATCAATAAAATATATGCATCCTTATGCATGCATTAAAATATAGTAAAAAAATAGCATCAAATGTAGCAACATAAATATCAACTAGCACATCAATATCAACAACATCTATACCACATTGGCAGTGACTAAACCTAACACCACAATGCATAGGCAGTAATACAGAAACATGTTGGTAGTAATAAAAGTTGATCATATTCATCCTCCAAAAATGAATGTAGACCATCGATTAAATATGGAAGGCAAGACTCAATCCAATAAGTATGTAGAACTATAAACATAATTAGATTTTAATTACATTTATTTTTTAATTTATGAATAAAAGCACAATGCTTAGTTTTAGATAATAAACAAAAATATGGAAGAAAAATATGAAGAAATATATTGAGGCCTTTAAGGGAGAGGAGCTAATAGTTGTGCACCCTAACTTTGCTTATGCATAGATATTAAATAATTCCACATCAAAATTTAAAATTGATGTCAATGGATAACTTAATGAGTCTACTTCTCTATTATATATTTTTAGCTCATTATGTGTCTATATGGACCCAATGTTTTGATCCCCATGCAAGAGGTCCTTATAGGTCCATTTTACAGGTCCAACCAACCCCTGGGCATGTCATGGCCAAAAATAATAATTGGGGGCCAATGGTTGGGGCATATACTCCCCAAAAAATAAAATGACCACACCAAAAATGGGGAGTTTAAACTCTAATTAATAGTGCATAGTTAGTGTAATGTAGACACCAAGCTTGAGGTGGTATAGCATTTATGTCTCACCATCCTATGTGTATGACCCACCACATTATTCATCTCATCGATGCTTGGGTATTTCATCACAACCTTCTAGAATGTTTGTCCCAATCCACATACATTATATGAGCACAAAAGAGGATACGGAGGGTTTAAGAGATAATACATTAGTAAGAGTAGCAATAGTAACATGAGCACTTACACTCAATGTCCATTGTTTCTTATAGACCTGAGGTTTTTTACACCTCACTAAGGCGATGAGCCATTTGGTTTTGAAAATGTTAATGTGCCTTAAAGTGTCTGTAAAAAAGTTATTAATTTTGTTTGGTCATTTTGTTGATTAATACGTGTTAAATTTAATGTAGTCATTCTGTGAATCATTCAAAATGAGTAGTTTTGTCACGAAAACTTTAATGGCAGTCTTAACCCTATTTTATATGGTGGTTAATTTTTAAATATACAACCATCCTACATTTATGACCATTTATGTCTCACCATTATGTGCTTATGACCCACTACATCGCATTCATTTCATCATCGCTTAGGTAATTCACTCTGACCTTCTAGCATGTTCATCCCCATTTTCATACATTACATGAGTTGGGAGGATGATATGAAGGGATTTAGAGACTATTCACTGGTAAGGGAAGTAACAACACCATGAACACTTACACTAACTTACCATCCCTAATTACAGGTGAGGTTTTTATACCTCACTAAGGCTATGAGTCATATAATTTTTTATGTCACTCAGGGCAAGGTCCCATATTATGGGCCAACTAGCTATTTTTAAGAAAGTAATATTGAGGAATTATAGGGGCTCATTTTTTTACGATGCCATGCATTTTATTTTGGCCTATCTCCTATATTTTGAGGCAAACACCTTCCCATCCTTTGCTCAACCCATGTTATGCATGTAGTCCTCTCTCTACTTCCACATTATCTCCTTGCCTAGCCATACCACGTAATGCTTTGTAAGTGGTGTTTTCTTACTTGAGTTGTATGTGTTATTTGATTTTTGTCTTTGTGCCTGCCATTTATCCACCATGTGCTAGTATCGATGTTTCCACTCTAGTAGGTCTTAGGCTTCACACACATAGACATCTTATAGTTGTCGTGAATATGGCTTGGAATGTTTGTTAAACAATAAAAAATATTATCCATGTATGTGCATTTATTTCTCATATTGTAGTAACTATAGTTTAATTTAGTTTAATCAATTTATTGATCATACTAAATGACTAAATTTTCCTCAACATAATAGATGTTAGGTTGTGGAACTAAAAGCTTCACTGATGCAAATAGGGGAGGAGGTTGCTGAGGGTTGCTGAGTTGCAGAGCAACCGGCGTCGGTTTGATCAACTGATGTCGGTCATATTAGTGAAGAGAAGCAACTGACGTCGGTCAGGGATCGACCGACGTCGATCACCTCCATGCAGACAGGGACTGACGTCGGTCTCTTGTATGGTTTAGAACTACAAGTTTTATGGGCAGTTAGTTAACAAACCAAGTGTTTGCATGTCAAGAGCCAAATTTAGATTAGAAACTGCAGATCTAATTATTGTAATTAGATGTCTAATTATTGTTTGCATGAGATCTATTTAAGAGACTCATAGGTTGTATTGTAAAGTGTTTTATTTTGAGTTGAGCAAAGTCAGCTCCTTCTGTGTGTGAGGTGAGCAAGGGTGTTCCTCCTAGTTCCACAGCAGTACCAAGTGTGGGTGTTGGTTTTGGAGAATCAGAAGGGTTCTCCAGGGGTGTAGGATCTTGGTCAACAGGTGTGCATGGCTACGTTAGGAGATCTACATGGTAAGTAAGATCATTGATCTACAAGTGTATGTGTGTGCATGATCCAAGTTTGCAGGCGTGTAGAACTATATTGATTTACAGGTGTGCAAGATCAGGGAGGACAACAACACAACAGGGAGCAGAATCAGGTGGGATCTACTTGGAGTATAGTGTGTACTCAAAAAGAGAGCAAAGAGGAAGGCAAGGAAGATCCTTCCATAAGTGAGATCATTTGGGTTGCAGGTTGTTGCAGTTCAGGGGAGATCTACTTGAAGTATGATTGTGCACTTGTGGAGTCCGTGGAGCACTTGTGGAGTGCATGGAGCACTGGTGTACTGGCAGTAGTGGATACTGACTGGTTGGAGGTGAACACCAACTCTATGTTTGAGTTGTGTGTTGGGACCATAAGAGAGCGAGCTTTGAGGGAAGATTAACTGTTTATGCCGTAGAGGTGTGGGAGCCCTAAAGGTGTGTAAGGAAGAAGAACTGTGGCAATCTTCTTTGTTGTATTTCCTTCTGGAAGAGTTTTAATACAAGTTTTGTATTGTCTCTCATATTCTGTGTTATTTCTAAATTCTAGTTACTTGTTGATTCTGGTTAATTCCGCATATTTAAGTTGCTTGTATTTGGTAATCAATTGTGCTTCCGTTATTTCCCAACAAAGTGGTATCAGAGCTAAGGTTGCAGGGAGTAGGTTTTATGTTTGGTTACAGGTCACTCTCATGGGTTTTTGATTGAGTGGGAGTAGAGCAATGGCAGAAGAAAGTAAGCTAAGAATGGAGGAATTGAAAAGCACGAATGGTCAATTACGGTCCTATGGAAAGAAAGAGCAGGGAAAATAAAATTGTTGGTTTGTGGAAGATCAACATGAAGGAACTGAAGAAGCAGATGTTGTAGGTGTTGTTGCACAAGATGCTCTGGGATGTTTCTTGGATAAAGTAGAATCTTGGTTTATAGATTCTATTGCCTCTTTCCATGCAGCCCCAAGGAGAGGAGCTAGTGAGCCTTGCCAAAGAATTGGCAAAGGGGAAGTGAAGCTGAAATTATAGGCAGCCAACACATGGGTGTTGAAGGAGGTCATGCAGGTCCCAGACTTAGAGATGTGGCTAATTTATTTAGGAAAGTTGGGTGATGAGAGATGCACAAGAACTCTCACAGTGGATGCACTTGAATTAGCTGGTGGTAAGAAAGCAGGTACTCTTTATCTACTTGCTTATATTACTAATTCTTCTTCTATTGTGGAGATGTGGCTTTGTAGGCTTGGTCACATGAGCAAGAAGGAGATGCATGTTCTTAAGCAGAAGACAGATGTGTTTGATAGACTTAAGAACTGGAAAGCCTTGGTGTTCTTGGAGGAGATGACAGACAGAGACCAGTGGATGGATTTGGATACTTCTGAGCAAGGCAGTTTGGACATGGATTTGATTCAAAGAAAGCTCGCAGGTAAAAAGTCATCACTCACAGGTGAACACAGGTACCGGCATCGGTTAGGAGGAACTAGCATCGAACAGACAGGTGCCGATGTCGGTCATGTGCAGACCAAAGCCAGTGATGTCAGGCAGGGTAAGACTGACGTCGGTCAGGAGGATCGACGTTAGCAATAGGTAAGATCAACATCGATCAAGAGGATCGACATCGGCAACAGGGACACTGATGTCAGTAGAGTTGGTAGTTAGGACAGGCGCATGGATACTGAGGTCGGTCAGATGCAGACTATGTAGTGACCGAGGTCGGTCATTGTAACAGATTTTGGACAGATAGCAAGCTGTCAAGGAGTCTCAAATGCCCATATGGAGGACTGAAGGTGGTAAGTAAGCCTCAAATTCATTGTTCCTCTTCTTTATACTAGTTGCTGACTGCAGAGCAAGAAGGCTCCAGGAAACAGTGGGAGCATGGTAGGAATATGATGCAGAACCAAGCAGGAGATTTGGTAGGGTTGCCAGCTAAAAGAAAGCACAGAGACGAATGGATTCCTTAGTTGAAGAATAGAGTAAATGGACACGTGAGATGGAAGGCCAGGGCATATGGTCTTGAGGAAGCTGGAGGACAGTGGTACAGGGTTTGACAAAGCATGGCTTTAGTTAATGTCAGGGTAACTACTGTGTTTGTCTTACTAGGTGGATGATGATAGCTACATTATCCTGTTACTATATGTGGATGGTATGCCAGCTAGCAGGTTTGTACATATAGGGTTTTGATGAGCTAAGGGTAAGGTTAGTTTAGTGGCATGTCATGAGGAATTTGGAGCAACAAAATTATTTGGCATGAGAGACATGGAAGATCACAGGTTGATTTTGTCTCTAGTGGGAGCTGATGTGAATCAGGTGTTGGTGAGGTTCATTATGTAGGATGCAGAACTGGAGCACACTAAGGGCTAGACAGTTTAGTGTCTGAAATCACATGAGGTCTAGTATAGACCTGACTTTGCCCAAGCAGTGGGTGCTGTCAGAAAGTTTGGAGCCGATCCGGGAAAGAAGCATTGGAGGGCAGTTCAATGGATTCTAAAGTATTTGAGAGGGACCAGTAGCAGGTCGACATGCTATGCAGGGTCAAGTTATTTTCTACATGTGTTTGTAGATGCAGGTGCGGTAGGTTACTTGGATGATAGGAGGTGCACCACAGGTTGTGTGGTGGGTGGTCTTCAAGATTGATCTTGAAGAGGGATACAAGCCAGGAAATAGATTAGATAGGTTTCAGGTATAGGTACAGTGCAGCTTTTTATCTCCAAGTGGGAGATTGTTAGGTTGTGGAGCTAAAAGCTTCACTGATGCAAATAGGGGAGGAGGTTGTTGAGGGTTGTTGAGTTGTAGAGCAACCAACGTCGGTCTGATCAACCGATGTCAGTCAGATTAGTGAAGAGAAGCAACCAATGTCGGTCAAGGATCGGTCGACGTCGGTCACCTCCAGGCAGACAGGGACTGACGTCAGTCTCCTGTGTGGTTCAGAACTGGAAGTTTTTATGGGCAGTTAGTTAACGAACCAAGTGTTTGCATGTCAAGAGCCAAATTTAGACTAAAAGCTGTGGATCTAATTATTGTAATTAGATGTCTAATTATTGTTTGCATGAGATCTATTTAAGAGACTCATAGGCTGTATTGTAAAGTGTTCTAGTTTGAGTTGAGCAAAGTTAGCTCCTTCTGTGTGTGAGGTGAGCAAGGGTGTTCCTCCTAGTTCCACAGCAGTACCATGTGTGGGTGCTAGTTTTGGAGAATCAGAAGGGTTCTTCAGGGGTGTAGGATCTTGGTCAGCATGTGTGCATGGCTACATTAGGAGATCTACATGGTAAGTAAGATAATTGATCTGCAGGTGTATGTGTGTGCATGATCCAGGTTTGTAGGTGTGCAGAACTAGATTGATTTGCAGGTGTACAAGATTAGGGAGGACAGCAACACAACAGGGAGCAAAATCAGGTGGGATCTACTTGGAGTATAGTGTGTACTCAGAAAGAGAGAAAAGAGGAAGTCAAGGAAGATCCTTCCATAAGTGAGATCATTTGGGTTACAGGTTGTTGCAGTTCAGGGGAGATCTACTTGAAGTATGATTGTGTACTTGTGGAGTGCGTGGAGCACTGGTGTACTGGTAGTAGTGGATACTGACTGGTTAGAGGTGAACACCAACTCTGTGTTTGAGTTGTGTGTTGGGACCATAACAGAGAGAGCTTTGAGGGAAGATTTACTGTTTATGCCCTAGAGGTGTGGGAGCCCTAGAGGTGTGTAAGGAAGAACTGTGGCAATCTTCTTTGTTGTATTTCCTTCTGGAAGAGTTTTAATACAAGTTTTGTATTGTCTCTCATATTCTGTGTTATTTCTGAATTCTAGTTACTTGTTGATCCTGGTTAATTCTGCATATTTAAGTTGCTTGTATTTGGTAATCAATTATGCTTCCGTTATTTCCCAACAATAGAATCAATATTTATTTTTAGTATTCTAGGTTTATTTCTTTGACATTTTATGGAAAGCTAATGGCATTTCCTTGATTTATTTCAACTACTTGGGTTAGAAATTTTCTTGTTAACTATTTGAAGCATTGAAAGTCAGCCTTTAATAAAGGTGTTTTTAAAGACAACCCAGTAATATAGGGTGTCTTTCAATGTTCCTCATAGTGAATGAGAACCATCATGACTTCAATTAACAGACCACCCTTTTCTACTCCCCTCCACACAATGCACATTTAGATATTAAATGAGTTATCTGTTAGTTATAACTATAAGCATGCAATTCTTTTCTCTATTTTGTGAACCTTGATATTTGACCTTACTATTTAAATTTGTATTGTTATTTTCTAACATATTAATCCTTGGATTTTTTATACTAATCCTTGACATTCATTTGGGATATTCATACGAATGCGAGTCAATCAATCATAAACACAATATGGTGAGACATAAATGCTATACTACCTGAAGCCATGTTTTTACATTCCACCTACTACATGCTATTAAATGGACTTTAAACTCCCCTTTTTTGGGATGACCATTTGATTTTTTGGGAGTGTATGCCCCACATCAACAACACTAAATTAAACTATAGTTTCCACATTTTAAGAATTCACAAAATGATTCACATATTGATATAATTAATTTTTCTATAACAAACACTCAAATCCCAAGACCAACACATTGTTTGCCATTTATAGAAAATTCAAAATAAAATAACCCAAAATACTAAAAAATGTCACCTATAAGCAATGATAGTAAAATAAAATCCAAAATTTAAAGGTTTTGAAATAATAATATATAATTCTAAAATAAACTACATTTTACCATTAAATGGAGTTTAAAATCCCCACTTTTGGTGCAATCATTTGAACTTTTTGGGAGTGTATTCCCCTCCTATTGGCCCCCAATTGATTTTGTTTACCATGGAATGTGTAGGGATCAGTTGGACCTCTAAAATGGCCCCATAAGGACCTATTTTATGGGGATAAAAACATCACATTTGTATAGACATGTCATGAGCTAAAAATTTAGAATCAAGCTGAAAATCTAGAATCAAGAGGTAGAATCGTTAAGCTATCAATCAACGTTAATTTTACATGTTTACATGCCATGATTTAGGATCCATGTATGCACTAAGTCAAATCACATGATTATTTGGTCATCTCCATTAGTTTTATTAATTATTGTTATTCAACTGGAATAAACAATTATTTATTTGAAATGATTAATAGATTGATTACACTAAATTAAATTGCAGTGACTAAAAATGGCTAAACAAAATACAAGGCCTAATCATGTTGAAAAACAAAAGTGTAAATATGGTTACAATATTTGAGATGGTAGTTGATGAGAATAGTTTTATTAAGTATTGTTATACAATTGTAATAAACATGCTTGTATAATTCACATTGGCATAATCTTGTTATTTCTATGAATTTATATGAATGTAACTCATACCTATAAATCATATGATTTTTCACATGACTCTAATTTATACAAGTTATTTTTATTACAATATGAATCATGATTTTCATTTATACACAAATTAACTTTAAATGGTCTATAATTTTTGTAAGCTATGCACTTATTTATTTTGAATGATTCATATTTTGACTACATTGAATTAAACCATTGCAATTATTTATTCCGAATGATTCACAGATCAACTAAATTGAATTAAACCACAGTGAATATATATTATTAGCCTTAGCGAGTTATAAAAAACCTTCCCTATAAGCAATGATGGCTAAAAAAAATTCAAGGACTAATCATTTAAATAAAATTCACATTTAAATAAAAGATTGTAGAAAATAGTTTTCTATTCAATTATTGTTCAAAAGTTTTGAATATAAATTTAATGTTATGGTAAGCCTTATACCTTTTTAAAAACTATATAGGGACTTGACTTAGATTGGAGTGGTAATAAATGATCAATGAGAAATATATAGTAGAAGATAGTGGATGTATAGTTGGGTATTAGATGTTGTGAAAAATAACAATAAGTTTTACAAGTTCATACATATTGTTGTATTCACTTGATAGGACTCTCTCTAGTGATAGGAAGTGAAATGACATATTGTATTTCAAAATTAATATAAAATTTATATTAGTCAGCGTAATATTTTTATTTATCTATGCAAGTATTAAATAGAGTTATTAGCATTTGAGATATTATGCACTAATAATAGTAGATTATTTTGTGTACATGTTCAAGAATCTTAATGAATTCTTACATAATACCAATTTTAAAGTATTAGGTGAAAATTTATTTGTAAATAATGAAAAATTCAGCTATTTTTAATACAAAATATGTTCTATAGTTGAGCCCCATACCCTCAACTATTAAACCCCACTCAAATATTGGGTCCTCTCCCTTACCACATAGAAATTGAGGCTTAGAAAAATTAAGTATCTAGGGTTGATATGGTCAACATCCTCGTCTAAAAACCATTATTTAGTAGATGGTGGATAATAAATTATTTACACCAAACTCGAAGAAATTGGAAAGGATTTCATCTTTCTATAATGTTCATCCCCATTCGCATACATTGTATGAGCATAGAACAGGAGATGGAGGGTTTTAGAGAAAATATGTTGGCAAGAGTAGCAACAGTAACGTGAGCGCTTACACTCACTTTACATCATTTCTTACAAGTGAGGTATTTTACACCTCACTATGATTGTGATCCATTCATTTTTTAAAATGTTAATTTATAAAATTAGTAATTTGTTTGGTCATTATGTCGATTAATACATGTTAAACTCAATGTAGTCATTTTGTGAATCATTCAAAGTGAGTAGTTTTGACTTGTAAACTTTAATGGCAGTCTTAACCCTATTTTTTATGGTGGTTTATCACTAAATGTATAAACACATTAAATTTATGACCATTTATGTCTTTCCATTATGCATTTATGACCCACCACCTTGAATTCATTTCATCATTGCCTAAGTAATTCACCCCTACCTTCTATCATGTTCATCCCCATTCACATATATTACATGAGCAGGGAAGACAAGATGGAGGAATTTGTAGACTATACATTGGTAAGGGTAGTAACAACACCATGAGTGATTACACTCACCATAACTGGTTATAGGTGAGGTCTTTATACCTCACTAAGGTCATAAGCTATACAATTTTTATGCATTGCTAAGAGAAAGGTCCCATATTTGGATCCAACTAACCATTTTTAAGAAGGTTTTGTTGAGGAATTATAGGGGTTTATTTTTTTATGATCCCATATATTTTATTTTTCTATGTTTTCTACATTTTAAGGAAAAACACCATCCCACCCTATACTCAACTTGTAGTATGCATGTAGTCCTCTCTCTGCTTCTGCATCATCTTCTTGTCTAGCCATACCACCTGATTCTTTATATGTGGTGTTTTCTTGCTTGAGTTGTATGAGATATTTGACTGTTGTCTTTGTGTCTACCATTTATCCACCATGTGATGGTATTATAATTTCCATTCTATTAGGTCTTGAGCTTTGCACACATAAACATCTTATAGTTGTCATGCATATGGATTTGAATTTTTGTTTGACAATAAAAAAATTTGTCTATGTATGTGCATTTATTTCTCATACTATAATAATTATAGTTTATTTTAGTGTAATATATCTATGGATCATACTGAAGGACTGCATTTCCCCCAATAGACTGAAATCAGTAGTTTTCTTTAATATTCTAGGTCTATTTCTTTGACCTTTGGTGGAAAGCTAATGGAAATTCCTTGATTTCCTTCAATTTCTTGGGTTAGAATATTTTCTTGGTAATTGTTTGAAGTATTGAAAGTCACCTTATAAAAAAGGAGTTTGTAAAGATAACCCAGTACTGTAGGGTGAATTTTAATTTTCTTAATAGTGAATGAGAATCATCACGGCTTCAATTAACAGACCACCCTCTTCTCTTGACCTCCACACAATGCGCATTTAAGTACTAAATGAGTTATTTAGCAGTTATAACTATAAGCATGCAATTCTTTTCTCCATTTTGTGAACTTTAATATTCAACCTTACTATTCAAATTTATAATATTATTTTCAAACACAATTAATCCTAGGATTTTTCTACTGATCCTTGACATTCATGTGGGATCTTCATACGAATGCGAGTCAGTGGGTCATAAGCATAATATGGTGAGACATAAATGCTCTGCCACCTCAAGTTGAGTGTTTACATTCTGCCTAGTACATGCTATTAAATGTATTTTAAACTCTCCACTTTTGGGATGACCATTTGATTTTTTAGGAGTATATGCCCCACCCCACATCAACAACATTGAACTAAACTATAGCCATCATAGTTTAAGAATTCATAGAATGATTCACATATTGAGAGAATTAATTTTTCATAACAAATACTCAAATCTCAAGACTTGAAAATTGTTCACCATTTCTATAAAATTTAAAATAAAATAACCTAGAATACTAAAACAAAACCCTTTCTTCCAAAAAACCTCACTTGTAAGAAATGATGGCAAAACAAAATCCAAGAGTTAAAGGTTTTGAAATATTAATAATAATGCTAAAAAAACCACATTTCACCATTAAATGGAATTTAAACTCTTCACTTTTGGTACAACCATTTGATTTTTTGGGGAGTGTATCCCCCTCTTATTGGCTTCAAATTAATTTTTTTTGCCATGGCATGTGTAGGGGTTAGTTGAACCTTTAAAATAGCCCCATAAGGACTTCTTGCAGGGGGACCGAAATAACAAGTCTATATAGACACATCATGCGCTGAAAATCTAGAATCAAACTGAAAATCTAGAATCAAGAGGTAGACTTGTTAGGCTATCAATCGACATCAATTTCACATGTTGACATGGCATAGTTTAGGCTCCATGTATACACTAAGCTAGATTACATGATTATTGGGTCCTCTCCATTAGTTTTATTGAGTATTGTTATTCAATTGGAATAAACAATTACTTATTCCAAATGATTAATAGATCAATTAAATTGAATTAAACTATAGTGAGTACATATGGCTAAACAAAATACAAGGCCGAATCATGTTGAAAAACAACAGTGCAAACATGGGTCCAATACTTGGGAGGGTAGTTGAGAGGATAGTTTATTGAATATTGTTATACAATTGGAATAAACATGCTTGTATAATTCACATAGGAATAATCTTTCTATTTGTATGAATGTAACACATACATGTGAACCATATACTTTTTTGTATATGACTTTCATTCATACAAGTGATTTTTATTACAATATTAATCATGACTTTCATTTATATCCAAGTTAACTTTAAATACTCAATAATTTTCTAAGCCATGAAATTATTTATTTTGAATGATTCACATATTGACTACATTGAATTAAACCACAGTGGCTATAGATTGTGGTATTAGTGAGTTATAAAAAACCTCCCCTATAAGCAATGATGGCTAAATAAAATTCAAGGACTAATCATTTAAATAAAATTCACATTTAAATAAAAGATTATAGAAAATAGTTTTGTATTCAAAATTTTTGAATATCAATTTAATATTATGATGAGCCGTACACGTTATTCTTAAACTATGTTGGGACTTGACTTGGACTAGGGCGATAATGAACGATCAAGGAGAAACATATAATAGAAGATAGTGAATGTATAGTTACATATTAGACATTGTGAAAAATAACAATAAATTTTACAAATTTATATATATTATTGTATTCACTTGATAAAATTCTGCTTAATAATAATAAATAAATGACATATTGTATTTCGAAAGCAATATACAATTTATATTAATCAACACAATATTTTTATTTATTCATACAAATACTAAATAAAATTATTAACATTTGAAATATTATATATTAATAATAATACAATATTTTATATACAAAATAAAAAAATCTTAATAAATTCTTAAAGAATATAAATATTCAAATATTAAATATAAATAAATTTATAATTAATAAAAAAATCATCTACTTTTAATATATTTTAACATTAAACCCATACACAACCACCTTATCAACTATTTGATCCCCTCAAATGGTGAATCCTCTCCCTTACCACGTAGAAATTGGAGCATTTAGTCTCCGGGGTCGATATGTCAACATCCGCGTCTAAAAATCATTATTTAGTTGATGGTGGATAGATAATTATTTATACCAAACCCGAAGAAACTGGAGAGGCTTTCATCCTACTAGAAGACACAATTACGTAGAAAGCTGCAACACCTCTGTCACGCAGAAACGTGTTCGCTTTTACTTCAGTAGGGAGAATCGAGATTCTGGTGGAGTTGCAAATTTTCAATTATAGACGACGCTTTCAACATTCTAGAAGAGACGATTATTATGTACACAGCCGCGCCACATCTGACTTGTTTTGTTTTGGGTGGTCTGCCACCACACATCACAAACTAACAGCTGTAATCCACGTAACAGGGGGAGCTTCTCTGAATTTTATTGTTGCTCGATTTGCTTGGACCTTCTCTCTCTATATATTTTCCATCTGCCTCATATTCTCCATTGCTCTTCTACTCTATTTTCCTTCACAAATTTATCTTCCTCTGCATTCTCCGCTATTACAATTATACCGTACTAACACTTCGACAGCTTTACTAATCTTCTTCATATTGAGGTTAACATTCATGGCGCTCTTCTTGTTATGCCTAGTCTTTACCCAGCTTGCTCTTTGGCACCATGTTTCTGCAAATTTTTACACCGACTTTGACATCTCCTGGGGTAACGACCACGCTCAAATTCTCGACAACGGCCAGAAATTGCAGCTTACTCTTGACCAGTCCTCAGGTAAGTTTCATATACTTCATCCTTTCAAGCAGTATGGCTACCCTTACTCTATCTGCATGTGTATTAATATCTCCTCTTATTACATGTGTGTCAATACAGGTTCTGGTTTCCAATCGAAGAATGAATATCTGTTTGGCAAAATTGATATGCAAATTAAACTGGTCCCTGGCAACTCGGCAGGCACTGTAACTGCATACTATGTAAGTCTCCTCCATATCTGTCAAAATCAGTAGAACATGGTGTTGTTGAGTTGAGTATGCTAACAAAATATTTGGCGATGGATGTGTGCAGCTGTCGTCTCAAGGAGATAAGCACGACGAAATAGACTTTGAGTTTCTGGGAAACCTGTCTGGAGATCCGTATATTATGCACACTAATGTCTTCTCTCAAGGCCTTGGCAATCGCGAAATGCAATTCTACCTCTGGTTTGATCCCACCGCAGACTTCCACACTTACTCTGTGCTCTGGAATCCCCAACAAATTCTGTAAGTAGTTTTAACGGCTTAATTTCCCGTCATGACCCATACCCTTCAATCTTAAAAAGATAATAATCATGACTATTAATTTAATATATATTGGCGTGCAGATTTTCTGTGGATGGAACTCCGGTGAGAATGTTTAAGAACAGCGAGAATTTGGGCGTGGCATACCCGAAGAATCAAGCAATGAGAATATATTCGAGCCTGTGGAATTCAGACAATTGGGCAACGAGAGGCGGTGCAGTGAAGATAGATTGGAACAAAGCCCCCTTCGTTGCCACTTACAACAATTTTAAAGCCGAGGGGTGCAATGCCTCGTCTGATTGCTCTGCAAATTCATGGTATACTAAAGAAGCATTGGATTCGAGTGAGCAGCAGAAGCTTGAATGGGTTCGCAAGAATTACATGATATATGATTACTGTTCCGACACAAAAAGATTTCCACAGGGCCTTCCTGCTGAATGCCCTCGTTAGACATCAATTGAATCCACTTAAAAGATCACAACCGAGAAATTTTTTATCATTCTTTAATTTTCTGTTATTCATATTTTTTCATTCGCTCAATTTTGCCACAATAGAATGAAGGCATGATCGACTGCTGCCCCTGCATGTATATGTTACCAACAATTGAATATACGACTGGCAATATATTTGAACAATTGTATCGACATGCCAAATTTCGCATACAACGGTGTACACGTCAGCTCGAGAAGTACGCTTAACTTTCAGGGCATGTGCTCTGAACCGAGTTAACATACATTCATTTATTTAACAAAGGTGTTATGCACTAAGTCTCTATGGGTTGAGGATAGAATCAATTTTTATAAGTTGAGTCGTTAAATGTATTGTTTAATATAGGTAGTCATATTATTACAATTGCACATTCATCCAAACTGATCTAAAACTCGAAAGTTTTGGTTGAAAGATAATTTAAGAAACAAGAATAAGAAAATTCAAATAATGCTATCTAAGAGGAGATGTTTTATTGATCAAATTTGCAGACCCAAACATATGCTTATCTCTGAGAAGATATGACTGATTTCCATTTCAGGGTACATCTTCATTTATACATGTTTTGAATGTGGGGGGAGGCTATGGAAGGTCACTAATCTCGAGGGAAATGAATTGGTTTGACTTCCATGATTTACAACAATATAGAATTTGAGGAATTACTATTTTTAGAAACTTACTACTTTTAGATTGCACTATTAAAATTGAAATTTGGGGCACTTCCATTGGGTTTTTGGGAGTCAAATTTTATTGTGCGGATATCAATGCCATTTCACCTCGTTCTCCTCATTCTTAAATTTCCAATGGTTCAAACGGCGAGTCAATTGTAGCTACGGTGCAAAAGTTATGGCTCCCAGAAGTTTCATCATCAATTGGGGTAGACCCTTCACCAGAATTGTTGCCCGGATCACAAACCATATTTTTCATTATCATGTCCATAGTCAGAATATAAAGAAATTAAATTTGTGAGATAAAAGAGTAGCAGAACACATCTATTGCATTCTTTATCAAAGCCACATGTTAATAGATTCTTATTTTAAATAGGGAAAGCAAAAATGTATGCTCATTATGGACATGGGAATTAATTAAAAATTATGTTCTCGCTTCTAAAATGTAGAAACAAACATAGACTCAGGGTTCCAGTTTTGATTTAATAACAATTGCTAGCTTGCAATCATCAACATAACATACCCCACACACTGTGATTGCTGGCAAACAGATTGCATAAAGAGACATCGATCATTAGCCAAGTGTCTCAAATTGGTTATTTTGTTGATGGCAGTCTCATGTTAGTCAAGAATACTTGAAATTTAATTTGAATGCCTCTAAAATTCTAAATACAAAGAAATTGAGTTGTATAATCTTAATTCAAAGAAATTAAGAAAAGGAACATTTTTACCAATTATTTTAAAAATTTAGGAAAAGAGAGGATTTATTTTAAAATCTATTCAACAATTGTTTAGGAAAATTAAGAAAATACATCTATTTTAAAATTAATTGTACAATTATTTAGGAAAATAAAGAAAATAAAACATCTAATTTGATATTTGTTGCTATATTAGAATTTAGGTGAAAAACCCTTGATCTCTGGGAGGTAAATACATTTGAAGTCCATCAACTATGCATGCTTCCAATTTTGTAGTAAGAGACCCTCAATTCTGTGGGAAAAACATTTTTTAATAATATTGTAGAACCTTTTTGAGCCTATTGTAAAAAACAATTGGCTAAATGAGAACATTTGATATAATCTTTTAGAAAGGAATCACAAAACTATTGAATGGTGTGTTTTTACATGACCCTTTTAGAGTTCGATTTGTTTTTTAATGAGAGTCATGTATTGAAAAATGTTGCAATAGTGAAAGGTCTTTTCCACACTTCTAAAAACAAATATAACCTGGTTGGTTCTTATCATAAATTTGTTTGTTTTTCCCAATTATATTTATAAATGGTTTAGTTATTTCTGCAAGTTTTTGTTGTTTATTTATTTTTATGTATAAATTGTTTCTAGCAATGACACTAGTGTTTGTGCGTAAACACGTAGGATAAATTGGACAAAATAATCATTAAGGCTTATACTTTAAATTTAGGGAACACACACACACACACACACACACACACACACACAAAATAAATACACATCAAAGGTTTTTGTAAAATCCTAAAGCATTCATAAATAAGAATGTGTAAAAGATTCTAATTGAAAAGATAAATCAAACCAATCAGCTTATATTATTCTCAAAAACATAGAATAGGCTTTCTACTACTAAACTAGTTACAATTTCTTATAACAACTCCATGTTTTAATTGTGCATTCATTTTCTATCTTCAGACTATCAAGAAGATTATATAAATTACTTTCATTTGATTAAATATTGTTTACAATATTTTGTAATAGATTTTAAAAATTAACAAACAAAAATGATTTTTCTACAAAAATTGAGGGTTTGTTACAACATTTATCCAACCCAATGAATAATCAAAATATCCTAGGACACCAAAAGATGTAAGTCCAAACACCTTCCATTATTGCCTGTGTGTTTGTTGAGGGATAAAAGTAGGAGCTAGCTTCAAAGGGTTCAAAGAAACAAACATTTGGTAAACGCAATTTGGCTAAAACTTAGAAAGACTTTTTAAACTCAATTTTGAAAGAAAAAATAGTTTGTTCAAGTTCAAATAAGTTGTGCAATGTCTAACAAGATAATTATTCTAGAAAAAATAAGGCATCAAACATGATCATGGCCTTACTACCAAAGCCTGAAGCCTAAATCCTTTCAAAGCACAAAAGCTAAGCAATGTTCAACAATTCTTAACACTGCCAGAAAAGTACCATGATTTCATGGTAGGAAAATTAAGGGCATCAAACATGGTCATGTGCTTAGTACCTACTTTTGAGGCTCTTCACAACTATCAAAATGGAAACAATGTACGTGAGGGTATGATGAAATATCTTCCTATCATGCAAGTATCATACATTTGGAACCATTATAACATCTTTAAACCAACCAAAAGCATTTGTGTAGCCCATTTAAGTACCAACTTTGATTGTTGATCAGTGAACACAAAATAGCTGCAATTTGATTTTGGGATAAAACCAAAATATGATTATTCATATTTTAAAATAAACATTTATTTCTTGCAATGCAAGTCTGGCAAGAAGGTTGAATCTTCATTTCTCAGTCTAAATATACTTAGGGATTAATAAGAAAATTTACCATAGAGGATTGCCAAACTGTTTTCTGGTCCTATGGGAGCTAGTTCTAGGTTAAGTATATATATATTTTATATCAATGACAACGAACTATATTTTAAACTACCCTTCAAGTATAGAACCCTAACATACCTAATTCACTCCAATATATATATATATATATATATATATATATATATATATATATATATATATATATATATATATATATATATATATATGTCTTTGATGGTATGTTGGGATAAGTCACTCTTAAGATTTATTAACCAACCCCACTCTCAAGGCTTGGCAGTCTGTGCAAAAATTTTAGTGAACCTCACTCTATAGTTTTATGCCAATGCTCACTGTTACAATGTACTTCTAGGAAGTGTGGTTAATTACAAATGCTTAGTCCACCAAATTTGCATATATTTACTGCTATACATCTATCAATCTTCCTTTTTCATTGGTCACTGAGATTCAAGTACAATTGATGTATCAAAAAGTTGGTTCTGAGGGCTATACAATGGTGTAAGAATTAGGCAACATTGTTGTAAAATTTATAATCATGTTAACTTTGTATCTACACATGTTTTCTAAGATAAAAAAATGATGCACAAGGGATTTTAAATGTGGCAAATGATATGGTACACCCATGATGATGATCATACATCCATTATTGCATTTAAATCATAAATGTTTATGATGTCTTATGATTGAGAAATGTCATATTTACTTAAGTCATGGAAATTGGTGTTTGAAAATTGCAAAGCTCATAGAGGCTTTAAGTCTTATATGATTATGAAAAGGTTAAATAATTAAATTTATGTGTGTAAAGAGTTGCAAGGATATATTATAGGATCCATGTACTACATCTAGTAATCTAAATAAAGGCTTGTTACATGTATCTTGTGTGGTTTAATTTTGTTGTTTGTTGAGTTTGTTTCATTACACTTGATCAAGTATGTTACATATATGATGAAAGTCATGTGCAAGGACTCTTATTCTTTATTCAATCTACATTGATTTGAATCATTTATCATAAGCAATTTCCATTAGAAATTCAAACAAGTATGTTGTGGTGAAATTTGGGTCCATTCCTTGCCCTTGGATCACTATATGTTTGTGGTTTGCCTTTCATAAGTTCCACTCATTAAGTTACTTGTAAGAATTCATGTTAAGCTTGAAATGATGTTCTGATGTTTTCCATTTGATGACCTTAGTGTCAAATTGTTCTAGGGATAGCGAGCAAGTTATGAGCATCACCATTAAATATATATTTTTAGCAAGTTATGTTTGATTACATTATTAGTGACAAATTACAAGATGTGTAATTATTTTGGTCACATTTACTGTTTAGATATGCAAAAAAAAATGTATTTAACTTGATTTTTGCATATCCAAATAATAAATGTGACCACAATGATTACACATCTTATGATTTTCCTTACATCAAGGAGAGTAGGCCACCTCTTCCATGTTACCTTAAATTTAGGCTTGTTTTGAAAAGGTAGCTTTTATAAGGTCATTGTTAAAAGAGGCAATCTTCATTTCCCTTTTGCACTAAAATCTTGAGTGCAGATTTGAGTGCCAACATAGTGAATGGTTTCTCCAAAGGGGTTGATTATTCTAAGTCCTTTACACTAGTTGCAAATATGACCTCTATCTACCTAATCATTTCCTTTGATGCTTCCCATGGTTGAGCAATAAACCAAATGGATGTGAAGATCACCTTATTGCATTGACATTGATAAGAATAAATTTACATAAAGTAACCAATATATGTTTAGGACTCTTTCCCTTGTCTACACACTTTGGAGATCGTTGTATGGGCTCAAACAATACCCTTTTGTTTAAGTATGATAATATAGACATTTCCATTTGACTAGTGTGTTTTGTGCCTTTTCCCACCTTCAAAGGTTTGATATGTGAAATCTACAATATTACAAGTAAAAAAGGACAAAATGTTAAGCAACATGAAAGCAACTCATATATACAAAAAATTACACCACCTCCAAAGTAACTTATCTTTGAGATAGTGCATTACAATTAAACCCACCTTTACACAACACTCCATTTTTTAAAACCTTGCGTAAGCTCCAACCTAACATTTCTCAAAATATGACTCAAAAGAAGAATTGACAAAAAAAAATCACCGCATAAACAAGAAATTTTTAAATACCAAAATGCCATTCAACAATTACCTAATGAATCTGAAACATAAAACAACAATTATCAATGCAAAACGTGTAAGTATGCATACCATCTACAAAATTTACTCAAATAATTTTTAGTGTGAAACGGATGTGCGCACAATTTTCAAATCCTAATATAAACATCGTAGACAATAAACAATTGGAAATATGATGAGAATAAATTCATAAAACCAAAAAACCAAAAAAAAAAAAAACATTTCTTCAATAACTTTAAAGGAGACAACAAATACATCATGGATATGACCCCATCCCACATTTCAATTCCAATTATTTCCCTTTGTCATGAAAAAAAATCCCTATCAAACATCTTTGATAAGTCAATCGTAGCATTTAAAGAACACCTCACAATTTCTTAATTTGGAACTTCAATATCTTGTCAATAAATTTAAAGGAGACCAATGCCACTAAACTAAAAGACCAATTAAACTCTTAGAGGATTAAAAACCATTTCTAACCAAAAATATTAAAAGACTTGTATACACAATCTATCTTTTCTCTACCTTACCAAAATAAGGTACATTAGTTTTTAAATATATAATTTGGAACTTAAATCATAACCTATCTAATCAATATTTAACCTATCTAATCAATTAGTATTTTTTTTCTAAGGATGCTAACAATGCCTTTAGCATTGTTTTTCTAAGGATGCTAACAATGCCTTTAAAGGCTTTGAAAGTGTTGGCAATAATATTTGTTTGACACAATATAAATTATAGCATGTCATGTGGGATGATTTCAATACTTCCCTTTTCCCCCTTACAAGCCCCTTAATGCTTTAATAATGCATGCCATATATTAAATAGATCTAATCCTTTTTTAAATAGGCAAGCTATTTTGAAAGGGTTGGCAACAACACTTGTCTTGATGATCGCAATGCCACCTATCTCACGCATTAATTGGCCCCTATAGTTTCAATAATGCATATCAAATAGAAAAAGAAATTAAAAATCATATTCCACTGATATCAAAGGGCCCTCAAAGATTTTCACAATCATCAAGATCCTTAAACCTTTTTCAATCATCCAGACACAAAGCACACAAAAGAGGCAATATAGATCAAAGAGATATCACTTATTTCAAAATACATTTTAGATAATATAATATTGTCCATAATTTTGATCATTTGAAGATAAAAGATAAAGACATCATTGCCTTTTGATTAGGTAAAAAAGAAATGGGGAAGAAAGAATTCTCCCTAATTCACAAGGTATGCGAAGTAAGCATAGAAATATCACTTCTTTAAAATTCATTTTAGATGATTTAAGAGAAATATCATTTCCTTCAAAAACATTTCAGATTATGTTCATAATTTTTACGATCACTCGAAAATAAAAACACCTTGTATTTTGACATTTGCCTTTTGATTAATGAAAGAAAAAACATGAAAGATCTTCTTCATAGCCCGAAAAACCTATTAAAAATAAAAATATCTAAAAATCAATATTAGAACAATAGATTCATGCATAATCCTCAACCGTTATGACCGCTTCTAATGATATGATCCCACTTAGTGCCAATCCATCTAAAGAGTGTACCCTTTTATATCTTTAATATCTGCGTAAATGCTAGGTTCACTCTAATATTAACCCTTTTAGTAAGATTAGTAAGTTAAATATTCTATAATAATCATGTATCAATCCTGACCAAAGACATGGTTTTTAGCTTTTAACTTATTTGACATGATGAAGTGAGCTTTACACTAGTAATAACCCTTCTAGTAGACTAATCTAATATTGCTAGCATGTTATATAATTTTTACACTTTTCATTCATCCTCCCTATCCAAATGACTCGTTTTCAACTTGAAAATTTATTTGTCTTTTATTGAAAACTCACAAATTCATGTGAATCTTTCATTGAGAACCTTCTTATTGTATTCAATACATTCAACCTCCATGATAGTGAGTGGAGCCTCTTTTATTAAAATTTTGTTTGCTAAAAACCATGTTCCTTGATAAAGTCTCTATGATAGTGAGTGGAGCCTCTTTTATTAAAATTTTGTTTGCTAAAAACCATGTTCCTTGATAAAGTCTCTTTTTTAAAGGAAATATAATCAATCATATGTATTCATTATTTCAATGATTTATTAACCCTATTCTAAGTTGACACTGAGGTGATTAATCATGCAATATAAAGTTTGCTTGTAAAGTTAAGAATGAAATTTGAAGCTTATGGACTATATGGTTAAGATGGTATTCATTTGGGCAAGTATCATGTAAATATTTTTAGTCAAATTTTTAATATACTCTATTAAAAAAGTTCCTCATTTTGACAAAATTTATTCTCGTTTCCTTTTGAAGTTCCAGATACATATAAATGGGCAACAATGGCTTACTCACCAAAACTAGTAGTGAAATTAACCGAATGTAACCATCATTCAAGATGAATAACTACCACCAATCAATACATCTTTAGAATCGTTATAGATAGACTTATTAATAAAAAATAGATTGGTCATTTTCCAAATGAAAAATAAACGTGATAATAAGACTACAAAAATAGAATAAGGTGATTTTCAAGATAGAAAATTAACAGTAAACAAGGCCCATTTAGCATATAAAGTTGCCAAAATCCATAGAACAACACTTTTAACATTATTCGAACACTACAACCCTTTCAATAAACGTCATAGTTTCAATGGCCAATATTTACCATATCTACCAAAAAACTATTTTTGTTATTTCAATGAAAAATTATAAAGACGCTGCTAAGCTTTTCAAAACAATGAATTTAAACTTCAACTGATTGATTCAACCTTTTCCATATTAATTTAAAAGAAATAAAATTTACCATCATGTACTAGGAAGAGTAGCACTGAACAAAAAAATGCTTTTACATTACAGTAAGTAGAGCATTCAACAATCAAAGATCATATAAATAAACAATTATCACAAACATATATTATACACAACAGTAATACTTTTTTAGGTCATATAGCACAATAGAACATGCATGTACGGTTGAATGAATAAGAGAGAATACATATAATTCTATCCTGAAATTAACCTGCCCTGGCCCATGGTAGATGAATAACAGGTTAATTATACAGACTGAAAAATGAAAATAAAATCCGTGAGAAATTATTCACAAAACACATCCTTTTTTTTTTCAAATTGAAGATCTAATGGCCAATTTCTGAATAGTTAGTCACTTGCAAGGTTAGCCCATAGAATGAAATATAACTGGCATTTAGAGTGAGCAATAAAATGCCACTAATAAAATGCGTGTTGAGAGGTAAAATTGCTAGTTGCACGAAAATTGCATCATCATTAAGTCTTGCTACATGATCCAATGCTTCACACGGTTAAGGAACATTGGCTTCATATCACAAAACAAATATAATTTATTTTGGAGGCATATCTTAAGATTGCATATGAATCTAGCAGATCCCACCGTAAAACTTGCTGAGCAAAAAAACATTGTGCACACCACTAAAATCAAAACCTATCAGATTTAATTTTAGCAAATAAAGATCTTGAAAACATATATGGAAATTGCATACTTCTTCCCTCTGTTGCTGACATGTTGAACTAATATTTTTCTTTGTGCACATAACAATTTCAAATATGTCTCATCCATTGAGGTGTATATATTCCACACAAAAAAATAGAACACAACTAGCAGATTGATCTCTCTTAATGAACACTTGAGCAACCCCTTAAGAACAACTTACAGAAAAGTGTGTGCCATTGAAGAAGATTAATTGCACACCGATAGGAGTAATCTAAAATGATAACCAAGGGTGTGGTGGAGTTGAATTGTAGTGGTGTGAGATGTACTTTTTTTTTGACATTCATTTGACCATATCATGATACAGAGGGTTTTCTTGTTGGGAGAATTACAATAAAAAATAGCGATATCTTGGGCATACAATGGAATTTGAAGTTTCATTTTTTTACCTCAAGATTTTTAACCCCAATGGTACATCTAGATTGAGGCTATATGTTACGATTTAGATAAATCCAAAATATATGCTTCAATCGATATCTCTAGGCACTTTTCAAATAGATGTATTTAAAATATCCATATTGGTTTTATTTATAATATACTAAGTTGTAACAATGAGCCCTTTCTATAACTCCACTTTCCAACGAGTAAAACTACTGGGCTAGACAAATCTAAATCATGGACCTCAAAATCAAGCCTTGAAATTTTTAAATGTCCTGCGTTTCACTCACATTTACCCTGCACCTATCAACATAAGCATTCAAAAAAGCATCCAAATTTTGATTGGAAAAATTGTAACTGCTTTACTAACATGCTGTAATTTCCATAGTAAAGGTACCCTCAATTTACCATCACACCAAAGAATTTCCTTGCAAGCTTCTTGATTACACAAGTTCCTTCAAACATCATGTTACTTGGAGAAAAACGAACATAAACTCACGCTGATTTCAAGCAATTTTGACAGATCAAGTTTGACAACTCAATTTCCATAATCATTCACAAGTTAAATTTCTTTAGTCAGAGCATGCACTGACTACCATCTAAACAACTTTTTTTAGTCATTTTTCTTGATTGAATGGGTAACCATCAAAAGAAGTAGTCCTATTTGTGTTACTTTTGGAAACCTAAGTCGCTCAAAAACAACATCATAACACCTAACTTATTTGCAAAAAATACAAATTTGATCAATCAAAGGTTGACTTTGTTTGCATATTCATACAGAGGGTAGATTTCTTTAGTCAAGAGCCCATGTTATTTTTCATCTCACTAAAGAATTTTCTTGTCATCCTTCTCGATTGAATAGGTTCTATTAAAAGTGGTGTTACTAGATTTGCTAATTTTGAAACATGACGCCACCCAAAAACACAACATAAATCTCGACTTACAATACTCAACAATTTTGATCAATCCAGGTTGACTCCATTTCCAAAATCAGGGTTAAGGATTTCTTTAGTAAAAAAGCTGACTATTTATCATCTCACCGAAGAATTTCCTTATCATCCTTCTTGATTGAATAGGTTCCATTAAAAAAAGTGGTGTCCCTAAATTTGCTACTTTGAAAACATGAAGCCACTCAAAAACAATAACATAAACCCAGACCTACATTACACAAACAAATTTGTCAATCGTGGTTTGACTCAATTTCCATAATTGTACACAAGTTAAATTTCTTCAGTCATAGGGCCTCACCTATTTATCAGCTCAATGTATAAATTTTTCGATTCTCTCCCTTTTGAGAGCTCAAGATCCTTAGCAAATCACCTTACTAAGCGAGTGTTGCATTAACCTTTAAACAGATAAATAAAGCGCAGTCTTTTCTTTCCCACCTGAATGCTTAAGTCATATCCTAATTTCTGAAGAAAGCATTAATATTCAAACCAGTGGGATAAGAATTTACAGATCATAATCTATATGTAACAAAAAATCAGTCTATAGATTGGACCACTTAACCTCTCTACTGACGTAGGCCTTAAGGTAGAGGATCTGATGTGCTTTTCACTAACATCTAAATATCAAGAATAATATCATAAAGGGAAGGCTTATTCCAACTTGGTTCAGATCTCAAGTACAATTAAACCATCCAACATTCTCTCTAATGTCAAAGCTTTGACAGCATCAAGGGCATAATGAAGCACTCAGCAGTTTTCCCATTTTACCATTTAACAGTTTAAACTTATATATATCTTGCTGCTCTAACAAAATCCCATTATTAAAAATGCTTAAAGGGCAATAACATGCAAATATTTGTAGATCAGCTTAAGTTCCATAATACTGAAATGTACTTGTAACATGCACTTTCCATAATACTAAAATGTACTTGTAACATGCACTTGGAGATGCACATAACCTCTATCTACAAGGGTCCTTGCACGAAAATTTCTATCAAATAAAGATACGTGCCAGATAAAAGTAAACAATAATGTGGCTATTTCGACCTTCCATCCTATACCATCCCATACTGAGATATTAATTATCTTTTAATATATAAAACAAATAAATGCTGCCACCAGAATCTCTTCAAATTCTCAAGCCACTAACTAGCACCTTGTATAATCCTCTGCAAATTTATTTTCATCCAACCACCTCAAGCCACAAAAGCTTCTTTTCTAGCACTTAATTCAAAGAAGGCTGCCTTTAAAAGGTAAGCGTATGTCTCTCAGATTCTGAATCTATTCCAGATTATGGCAGCCTCAAAAACTCATAAATAGAGACATGTAAGGAGACATCATACTAAGACAGCTCTATAGTCTACTATTCAAACCCCAGTAATCGCCCACAAATGCAAAATTACTCTTCATAGTTAGAACCACTAGAAGTAGAAAGTTAAGTGGAAATTTGACAATCGAAATAAGAAAACAAAAGACTTACAGTTCAATAATAGGATGGGCCACTGCCACTTAAGTATCCACCCCCCATACCACGGCTTGAATACACAGAAGGGTAAGAACCTCCACCAATCTGAATATAATATCAAAAAACAAGTTTAGAAACAATAGGAGGACTTTTCAAGTAGACACTGATTTGAAAACTATAAAATAAAGCAGTTAAAGTATCAAATTAAATAAACAGGGTAATGCATACATCAGCCCCACTAGACAAATAGTCATTGCCATAACCAGATGAGTATACTCCACCAGCTTCACTGCCAAGGGAATCTAAAACAACAGCCAAACAACGCGAAATAATTAATCAACAACAATTAGAGTATTAATCAAATATCAAATAAAACATGCAACAGAGAGAACTAAACGGATATGTAGCTTACCACCATAGCCCATGCCAGATCGATGTCCCTCGTATAAGCCATAAGAATCTTGTCTAGCACTACTTCCATATCCTAACTGACATCCTCGCCCAAGTCTGAACAATAAAAAGGCTAGGGTCACGATTGAAACAATGGCAAAAATACTATTAAAATAGTTCAAAATGAAACACAATTGAATCCCACCTGTCAGACTCCCCATAATCCCCATAACCAGCACCAGCACTTACACCATATTCCATACGAGCTCTAGAGTGCAAATAGCAATATATTTTATTGCTTTCATAGAAATTCAAGACAACAATCTCTATAAAAGGAGTATAAACCTCAAGAGATGAGACCTCACCACAGCAGCATAAATGGGTGGCTTGTCCTGCAACTTGCAATTTATTTTGTTGCTTTCAAAAAAACCAAGACAACAATAACTATAAGAACACAAACGAGAATTAATCTCAGCTAACCACAGCGGTATATGGACGTTTTGATCCCGAAATAGAGTCATAATCCCGTCCACGATTATCACGATACGCCCGTTCCACACGCCTGTCATAGCTTTCTTCTGGATACGATCGGTGGCATGCAATCGTTGACATCCCACGTTGTGCACCATCCGTATAGCCCGATCCACCACGTGTGTCAACGCTCACTGTCACAATGTACTGCCAGGACGTGTGGTTAATTGCAGATGCTCAGTCAACTAAATCTGTATATATTTATTGCTATACATCTATCAATCTTTCTTTTTCATCGGTCATTGAGATTCAAATACAGAATCCGTAGTATGTGACAACCTTACATCTATAAATGCAGTTGCACCCGTCGGTGCCCAGGCAGGCACATAAAATGTATTAAAAAAATTCATGAAAAACTATTTTTAATTTTGATTTATATATATATATATATATTTTTTTAGTGTGTATTGACAGGTATTTATTGTTGTCTACTGTGTATGATGTCAGCCCCTGTCTTTTAATAACATGTATGGGATTTCAATCAAAATAATTTGTGTACTTAAATGAATATTATTTAAAAGAAGTTTTATGAATGAATAAACCCATCCACTATTTATAATAATTACAATCCCTTTCAACATCGACAATTTGTATACTCAAATGAATATCTATTTAAAAAAAGTTAATTTGTATACTCAAATGAATATTTATTTAAAAAAAGCTTTGGGAATGAATGTCTCCACTTATTATTTATAATAGTTACGACCCATATCAACATTCAAACAATTTATGCACTCAAATAAATATTTATTTGAAAGAAGCTTTGGGAATGAATGCCTCTACTTACTATTTATAAGTATTATGATCTTTAATATTTTGATAAATAATAATTAGAGAAAAGGGGTTTTGTTTTATGGTACAAAAGAATTTAGGGAGTAGATCAAATCAAGAGAGATAAAAGAAGCTTTTAGGAGAATTGATAGACACACATAGAAAAGGAAAAAATGAAAGTAGCTACAAAGCCAACATGCCAATTACAAAGTTATAACCTTTAAAGTTGAAAGTTGTGGAATCAAAAATTGTAACAAATGTATTTTTTTAAAATTATTCTAAGAGAAGGGTGTAATGAAATTAACTCACAAATAGGAGCAATGAGATAGAGAAAGTTGCCTTTAGGTTTTTTTTACTTCTAAAACTTTTTCAGTCACATTGTCGAATTTACATAGATCTAAGAAAGGTTTTTTATGATTTTATTAGGCATTTATTATGTCGAGTCATGTTTTTAATCCATCCATTGGGTGGGCTTTTATAACAATCTCCTATGTTAATGGTCATTACCTTCGCACTTGCATCATTTGATGCAGGTTTAGCTGGGATAGCTTTAAATGATCATGGCAGGAAGTTTATACCAAATGTCTTCCACGAGGTATACGTTCTAATCTAAAAACTCCTTTACTTAATGTTGTGTTTGATTTGTCAAATTTTGACAAAGCATGTAATTGCTTTGAATCCTTCATCCTTGTAGGTTACTTTGTTGGTCAAGTCCCCATTGAGATTTTTCTTAAGCAGTGGGTTCACAACCGTTGGCAACCCCATGATTAAGGTTGAAGGGGTGCAAAACATAAATAAAGGTTTTTCCCCTTTTTTCTTTGCTAATGTTGAACAAGACTAAAGGTTTTTCTTATGTCCCTTTGGGGATTTATTGAACAACATATTAAACCTTTGGAGTGTTTCATTTGTCATGCACAACCCAAGTTCTATGTGATTCATCTACAAAAGTAAGTTTGTGTTGAAATTGACTTTGCCAAGGATTTGAAGGAAACCATTGACATAAAGATTTATGAAAATCCTTTTTCACAACATGTGCTTTACATTAACCTCCCCAACTCATGTTTTTGATACGAATCCTTAGACCATATGATTCAAGAATTCCATTTAATGACTAACTTTTGACATGTTTCATAGAAAAAAAATCCCTTTAGAATAAATTGCCAGTTCCATTAGGGGCAGATGTACCACTATGACTAATAGGAAGAATGCTTCCACTTTGAGTAGTGTGTCTAGACCATAATCTATTGTGTATCAACCCATAAGTGGTTCAAGATCCAACTCCTTTACCCTAAAGGACACTCAAACCATGTCAAGCACTATCTCTCACTCACATGCCATAACTAACATCCACTATTTTGCCTTCATAGCTCATGGGTTTCTATTCCAAAGAATCACAACCCCTTTTAAGGGAGACTACCACAGACACAGAGGATGATATGGTGTCTTTTGATCAAAAATATATTCTAAGATGGTCTCTTAGTCCCTGTCTTTTAGAAGATGGAGAGTATGTTCAAAAGAATCGATGGCCTTTCCAAATAGGTGACTTTATGCGAGGAAATCAAATAAAGCTTATCTTCTCTAACAAGTTTACAGCCCTCGAGGACCTTGAAGAGGGAAATGACATGCACCTTGATGTTTCTCTGTAATACTTTATTCCTGGAATATACACATCCTTACTGAACTGAACTGTAAATACATGGCCAGGAATAGTTGTAAAAAAACTGTAACATAGAAGTATTGTGTTTGTAAAAAGTTAAAATTTCTAATTTTATTCTTTAGTCTATTGCTTGTACAATTTGTCTAGGTGTCTAATCATGAGCCTAGATGTGGAGGAGTCATCATGTTACTCATGCTAGAGCTTACATAGAATATTATGTCTTGGGGAGATGACCCCACTCATTGGGTGATGTGGACCATTTTTTATTTTGATTGTTGCCTTCTTGGGTTAGCCAAAGTGTATGCTTCTAATGACATTCATTACAAAAAATCCATACTTTCAATATGGTTGGCAGACTCATTCCTTGATGCTCACTATGTGATATGTGGTGATTTTAATATGTTGGAATCCAAGGAAGAAAAAAGGTCATATCCCTATGTGTTTGTGTGTAAGGGAATGAGAATCAAGGTTCTACATGCGTAATAAGCTTGGTCTCTCTAATCCAAATCACCAAAAGAGAAGAGAGTCAACTTCCTTTTGGTCCACTTGGTCTAACCTCAAATAAGGCCATGAAAAAGTCATTAAAAGATTATATCAAGATTTACTCGAGGAAAAATACTTGTTCCCCTTCTCTATCTCCAAGGATCATCTTGTTTTAGTTACTAACGATGCCATTCTCTCAGACCACCCATCCATATGCTTTTGCATTAAATGGAGCTCCACTCAAACCAGAACCTATATGTCTTGGTTTTACCTCAACATATCTTAGTTTAATTATGAGTGAACTATTGTCTATATCAAGTGGATCTGGGATTTGGGTCCAAACCCTTGGGGGCCACATGATTGATTGATTGGTGCATTAATGTTATCACACAGACTACCATCTTCTTACATTTGTATGGTAAATAAGTGACTCTTATGTGTGTGTGTGTGTGAACGCGCACACAGGCACGCGCACGTGTGTGTGCGTGCATGTGTGTGTGTGTGTGTGTGTGTGTGTGTGTGTGTGTGAGAGAGAGAGAGAGAGAGAGAGAGAGAGAGAGAGAGAGAGAGAGAGAGAGAGAGAGAGAGAGAGAGAGAGAGAGAGAGAGAGAGAGAGAGAGAGAGAGCACATCAGTTTCTTATTGCACAAACTATAATCTATGATTTAAAACAAGATATAAGTGCAATCTTATCTTAGTTATTACTATGGAGTTTACTCAGATCTCCTCTTTTCTCACTCTTTTAATCTTTTCTAGATTGTTGGATGAAGAAGATAACTTCATTGTGTTAGGCCTTAACAATATTCTTCAATATATTCAACATGTTTTCTCCCTTACTCCACATGCCTTTATATAATCTTCCTCAAGTGAAACATGTCACTTTGTATCCATGCAAGCCTTTGTAAGTCACCATGCATCCCAAATTTAGTTTTCTTCTTTGTAATCTTCTTTAGTTATGAAACACGTGTTTCTCCTATTTCATTTCCTAGAGTTCCAAGTCAACAGACATATTTTTACATTCATTCAAATGATCCCATCCATGCATCATGCTCCATGATTTCTTGTGTGTCAACATTCCTATGGTATCATTTAGTTTAATCCATTATTTTACATGTCATGCATACAAATTTAGTTTAGTTTGTTCTTTTCTTCTTGCATAGTCATTGAATTCATGTGAAAAAACATTTGCATGTGCCTATATTTCATGATTTTCTTCAATCAAACCATTAATCACCCCATCAAAATAAAATTAGTGTTAGTTCCATTTCACACATTTTCTTTATGATTTTTATGTAAAAATATTAATATAATATCATCCAATATGTATAGGGAATCTTGCATCACCAAAAATAGGTAGGTAGTTTAGTAAGCCTTCAATAAAGAGTCTTAGGTAACCCTACTAAGTCTAATGAATTATTTAAGATCAAATAGTGGGTTCACATAATTCCATAGATCACATTTAGGGTCACATCTCTATTCAAAAATTTAATTTTCCTTTTTATGAGAAAAAACACAAATTTATGTCTAATAATTACCACATGAAGTTCCTAAGTTTAGCAAGATCCCCACACACACACAATTTAAGTTTCATGACAACCACATTATCCACTACATGTGTTTTTACTTAATATCTAATTGAAAATAACCCACTTCATACATGACAAGTTTCAAAAGTGCATTGGATATTCTAATATGTTTTTAGTCCAATGGAATTCCCAAAATGAAATCATAGAATAATATTTTTGAAGTTTGCACATAGAGTCTAAGATTCATGGAGATCTCAGTCCAAGTAATCACAGATACCAAAACACTAATGCAAATGCATGATCAACTAAATTTAATTTTATAATTTCATGTATCCATAGATCTTAAATAGATTGTAGTGAGGATGTATAGGCAGGACCAATATAAGGTGGATTTGATAAATTTATAGGTTCCCAAGTTTACATAAAGGCACCGTTAATAGAAAATTGACATAAATAACTTTGAGTGGCCATATATTTCACCAAATATCAATAAATGATTAATTTTTCTTCTCCTTAGAAATCTCTTAATAATAGTTTTCAACTAGGAGTGGCCAAGGTCCATTCAGTCATGTGTAGTTAAATTTTTATAAAGAAATAATCAATAACCATCTTGTGGAAGTTTAATTAAATTTGGTTTCACATGTTTATTTTTATCCAAAATGGATACCTTAGGCCATTACATTTCAAAACTTTACTTATAAGCCACCTTAACCTTATTGTCATCATTTTTCATGCCTATGATTTGTCTTAAGATGTCTTGTAAGCTCATGATGTCTAGCCTAGGACACTTGATAGGTCATCTTCTTATGTAATTTGGTTAATATATGATGGCATAGTAGAGGTTAAGTAATTTTTTAATAATTTAATGTTTTTGGAGAGGTCAAGGTTAATGTTTTTGCTTAGTCTAGGCCTTTCTAGAGCCTCTTTCTTCTAGAAACCTCCATGGTCATGAGTGATAAGGTCTAGGTTAGTCTAATTTTTAGGGTGAAATGGTCAGACTTAATGGCATTAATTGTGGTCTTGAGCCTTATTTGTTTGATAATTATTTTTACTAACCCTCTCATAGGTATTTCACACCTTTCCAATGTACCATAACACTTGACAATTAATTAATAAATTTAGAAATTTGTACGTGCAAGAGACATTAGTGAAGCATATAGAAATGTCTTCAACATGGGAGGTGGAAAGACATGGTCAAATAATGTCATCTTTGTCAATTATAACACATGTTTCAGATCTCTTTCTTTCCCAAAGGGGCAATTTTAAGAAGGTTTATGAGCTTGAGAAGCAAATGAGAATTATTTTGAATGGGTTAAAATAATGGGAAGTGTCCTCTTACCTTCCCCTAGTAAAATCTATGATAATTAAGGTGTGATAAGTCTAAATAGATAAGAAACCTTTTTTATCTCACTATCGATCTCTTGTCAAGCTTGTGAAGGCTAGTTTCAAATCTGAGAGAGAGAGAGAGAGAGAGAGAGAGAGAGAGAGAGAGAGAGAGAGAGAGAGAGAGAGAGAGAGAGAGAGAGAGAGAGAGAGAGAGAGAGAGAGAGAGAGAGAGAGAGAGAGACCTATATACTCTATGAACAATTGCTAACAAGATAAGGCTCTTTAAACCCTTCTAAAACCCCACATGCATAGTTTTCACTTGTTTGAGCATGTTTTAAAGTTCAAGGATGCAAATGAAAAAGTTTAAAAGATTTTTATGTGTTTGAAAAATCCTCCCATATTACCCTCCACCATTATTTGGCATATGTGAGTAGTCAAAAGGCAAGAAACCTCCATCCTATGCAGGTTACAAGCTTGAGCACAAAGGTTTTAGTGTCCATGAAAGAGTCAAGTGTATTTTGGGAATCATTAGTTGAGATTCAAACCATATTCACACCTCCTTAATATTTTACAAATTAATTTTAGAATCACCCCAAGGTATACAAAGTATCAAACTATACACTAATATGAAGATGGTATTGAGAAGCCTAAAAATAGAGGATGTCTTACTATCTGATGAGGTTTTGAAATATAAGAAGAGCATAAACAATTGTATGAAAAGTTTTCCCATGTTAGCAACAAGGTTTATAAAGTATTTGCGTAGTCTTTTGAACCATATATAGGTCCTATGATAGAAAGATCATCTCCAACTCTCTTTGAGTAGCTTGCTAGTGGATCATTTAGACCTAATTGGTAGAATGATGGAGTTCTCAAAGTAATTTTTTCAAATAAAGACATGGGAGAGACCTATATCATCATAAAATAAATCCACCTTGCCTTAAAATCCACTTGTTCACATCTACATGTAAAAGAGTCACTCCAAAGACAAACTTTAATGAAGCCTAAGTGTGGAATGTAGAGCTACAGGTATGAGTTCATGTTTTGAGGTGTTTGAAGGCCTCATGATCATTTGAGGAGTTTATCACAACTGATAAGAGTTATAAAATGCCTCATAAAAATATCTCATAATACTCCAAATTAAATATAAGAATCATAACATGAATAAACTCATATGAATGTTCATGTTAAGTATGGTTGTGTACACTTATAGATCAATACATAGGTATGTGAAGAAAGATGCAGGTTTTACGTCAAGTTGGAGATTAAGAACTCATTCCAAGTGTAATTAATTATGAATAAGGATTAAATTAATTTTAAATTTTAATTAAATTCCATGTAATTATAAGGGACCCTCATTTGGATCTAGGACCTATTAGAGAAGGTATTAGGCCTATAAGAGATCTAAAGAGAGCTTTTGCATTTTGAATTAAATATTAGAGAAAAAAATGAAGGGGATTGGTTTCATATTCATAAAAATTATATAAATATATCTTATAAAATTTAAATAATCTCATACATTCCATTTATATGCTTATTTGAAGAGGAATATACATACAGTGGTATGCAGTCTAAAAGAACACCTATGACCAAAGACAATTTCACACAAATATAATGAAAAGGCGTATTTTTTGGTTTGAGAATGAATTATAAATGTATTTCAAGGTGTGAGGAACCTTTAAAAAATATTCTATAGTTTTTAGACTCTTGGACAAGAAGATAAAGTAACCAAAAGAGAACATTAGGGTCAAAACCCCTAACCTATAAACCCTCATTATAGGAAAATCAAGTTTTAGGTCTATTTGAAGAGATAATACCTTTTTTTAAAATGTGGAGACATCATGGGAGATGTATCATTCCTCAAAGAGTCATTTCCAATCATGTAATATGCAAGTGGAGGACTTGTTGAGCTAAAACATCCTCTTGACCTCTAGACACAGGTCTACCAACTCGGGAAGGCCTCTTTTTCACATGATAAGTCACTTGAGAAGTTGCATGAGGGAAAATGGTTTTAGGAGGGTTTATATGGTATGTTACCTAAATTTTATTGTAATTTTTGATCCAATTAGTAGGCATTCATTTATGAATGGTCATTAAGAGATCAATCACCTCAAAAGCCTACTTTTGCCCTGTGAAGAGCTCAATAAGACATATTTTTTGCTCAAAACTCAGAAGAGAAGGTGAAAGGTTAAAAATAGATATTTTATATGTTTAATAGACTCCCCTACTCAAAATATATGGAATTGGTTCATAATTTGAGGTCCTCAACTTTATGAATAATCTTAACAAGGCAAGCACCTAAAACTACCAGTTTAACCCTTGAAGAAGATCGATGGATAAAAATGGTGGTTTGAGAGGCTCCAATGCACTAAAAATTCCTTATAAGTATTTTTATTACCTATTTATGTTTAATGAACATGTGGTGGATCAATATATTGGCATGTGTGGAGAGAAAAGGTATGGAAAATGATCTCAAAATCTCAATTTTAGGCCTATTTATAGGGGTTTAGACTAATAAAAGCCTCTTGAAAACTTGAAAAGACATTATAGATATGGGCAGAGGTCTAATTACCCTCAAGCCATCCATTCCAAATACCTTTATGGTATCAAGAACAAACTTCAAGCCACTAGACTAGAACATGTGAGGATTGTCTTCTTAGTTGCAAGTTATGAAGACCTAATTGCAAGATATCTACAAGCTATATAGAGATGGAATGTTCTTATAATGTGAATTAATGGAGTTGATTGGTTGATAAAGTATCCTGTTATAATGATATTATATCCTACATGAGTGATAAGTCTATCCTCACTACCTTTCTTTTGGATCAAGTTAACTTTGGTGTGAATTTGTAGGTTTTCAATGATAGAAATCATTGAGGAGTCTAAAATCTGAGCTCCACTATTGTAAAAATGGGAGAGACATTTGAGGATCCAATAATGGCATAACAATTTGTTAAGGATGCTAAGTGGACATATGTTAAGACATGAGTTTGTAACTTTTAAATCAATAAGGTTAATTTCATGAGGAGAATGTGAAGAGTCACACGAAGCCAAAAAGAGTTGCTACACCACCATGATGAAGTCATCATTACCCTAAGAAACACATTTTGAAGAATATGACAAGACTATTTTATCATCTTCCACTTGGCATTGTAACTGTTTTGTGATGAATAACACTTGTTATCAATTCTCTCAACATCCCTTCTCTCATTTCTCTCTCATTTCTTTTATAAATACTTCCTTGAATGGCATTGTATGGATCCTCCACCTCTATCACACACAATTTTACACTAAACATAACCATAAGATAAGGAAAAACTCAATCTCTATTAATTCATATGATTACAAAGGAGAAGGGATTCACTATACTCAAGTTGAGGATCCATAAAGTTGCATGACAGTGTAACAAGGAGTCTAAGTTCTGAGTTTCACTCTTATCAAGATCAAAGAGAAATTTGAGGAGCCAAAAATAGCATATAAAGTTTTAAATGAGGATAAGTGGGCATATGTCATAACATGAGTTTGTAACTCTCAAATCAAGAAGATCAATTTCACGAGGAGAATGTGAAGAGTCACAAGAAGCTAAAAAGAGCTGGTACACCATCTTGATGATTGCATGATTACCCCAAGAAACACATGTTGAAAAAGATGACAAGAATATTTTCTCATAATCCACTTAGCATTGTAATTGGTTTTTGATTAATGACACTTGTTATGGATTCTCTCAACGTCCTTTCTCTCTCTTCTCTCTCATTTCTTCTATAAATAATACCTTGAATGGCATTGTATGGATCCTCCACCTAAATATGGTGAAGCCCTACTCCTTTGAAATCATATGAATGAATAGATACTAATTTTTACCTTATTTTATGGTTGTGTTTATTTTAAACTTGTGGGTGATTGATTTTTTTATGAGGTAATTTAGTTTTCCATGGCTTGTGTCTCTATCCTTTACCTTCATGCAACTTTATATCTCTCATGCAAGTTGTAGTTAGTATCATCAAGGGTTAAGTGTGGATTAGAACTGGTAACCATCTACCCTCCTATTCTTCCAATGCCTTACCTATCAATAAAATAGTAATATAAAAGGAATATATTGGGACTAGTACATGATAGGTCAATCCTATAATTCATTATAAACATACAAATGTGTGGTAGTGGTCATAAGTTTGGTGCATCACCTCCCATTTACTTGTCTTCAATAATTTTTCCCTCATTTTACTTGTAATCAATAGTTTTAGTACTAAGTTTAGGTGATACATCAAGGGATCTATCCCTAATCTAGAGATTCACCTCAATAATTAGGCCACCCATAGCTTAGAGGTGTTTTCATGTGTCATCTAAATGATGAAGACTTCAACAACCTCCTCAAGGGTACAATTTTTATTGATAATAATTTTAGCATGATTGATGGGATAAATTCTCATCTATTGAGGGATTTTTTATGTTATCCTTCAATACATCATCCTTTGGAGGCATGACCTCAAGCATCAATGGCAACTCAAAGTGAGCCACAACTGGTTTAAACATCCCAAGTGCTTAAAAGAGACCAATTGGTATTTATTCTAAATGTTCATTTGGTTAAAATGTATCTTTTGTACCTTTATGTCTTTCATATCAAGATAAAAATGTTCATGGCTTCACCCCAAGTAGCCCTTAACCAGTTACATTTTAGATTCCTTATGATTTATGTCCCCCATGTATCCCAACTCAGCCTCCTTGGTAGCCTGCTTATCCCTACAATTATCCTATCAAAACTATGTTGCCCCTAGTCAACATAATCATGTTTTTACTTAATCCTTATCAAGACTTTAAAATATCATATTAGACTATGAAAGGATATTGAGAGAGCTTGATAGATAAGAGGAGCTTGGTTTTATTTTCACTACCCATCTTATTAAGAGTATGAGTTACTCATTATAGTTGGTTAAGAGTGAGTGGGAAGCTATTGAGAGGGAGGATCAATAAACACCAAGTAATTACATGATAAGGATAAGAAGCTTAATTCAGTATATGGAGAATAGGTTAGTGGTCCAAGATAGACATCAAATTCAATACAATCAGCTTTATGTGCCTTTTCCTAACTTAAAATTAGCTTTCATTTGCTCCCAATTTTATCTAAGCTATAATATACGATCAAGAAAATCCTATGCCCATACAACCTCTACCCACTTTTCCTCAATAACCTCAAACATTACATCATGAAGACCTTCTTGGACTATAACCCTTGATTACATCATGCCAATCTTTGAGAAGTAGCATTATTCAATGCCCATCTAAAATCATAAGAAAGAGAAGGTGGTAGAGGTCAAACCAAGAGAGTAGAATGTGAGGGGTTGATTTTTGCCTAGAAGGAGAAGAATGAAAAAGTATTAACTTAAAATTCTCTTCCCCTTCCCTAATAAATCCCAAAGAAGTCCTTAAATATCCCAAGTTGGAAAGACACACTCTCAAGATTCAAACAAAAAAATGAGGTCTATTCCCGCACCCCCCCCCCTCCCCCAACATCATCTCCCTTTTGGAGGAAGAGGGTATTGTATGGAAGATAGATGAAAAATAGTCAGCTGCAATTGAGCTTCAATAAGGTTATGAGGATAATGACTCAAGCATGTAAAATGAATATATCCTCATTGGCATTCCCCTTTATCGAGAATAAATCAAAATAGTCTTTAGAGATGAGGAGAAATATGGTCTTGATGAAGGAATACAAGGTAGCATGGTAAAATCCTCTCTTCAAAGTGTAGTATTGAAGAGTATGAAAGAGGTGGTCTTGATCAAATGGAATCAGACATTGAAAGAGATTATATTCTTCCTAGTGAACAAAAGACAAACCTAGAAGAAGAAGATTATGATTAGTTATGGTAGCATTTGTACCATAATTTCATGGAAGAAGTTGAGGTGTTTGACAAGCATGTGGCTCCTCTGGAGAATGAAGTTGAACCCTAAAATGAGGTTGCATAAATTGGTAGACTCCAAGAATAGGATGTACTCCATAAGCAAAGTTTAAATGAGGTCATTATAGAAGTAAGGGTACAATTGAAAGTTTCTAAATAAGTTTCAAATGACCAAGAGGAGTTTGATAAACCACAAGAAGACCTAATTGAGATGCAAACAAATGAAGGGAAACTTGAGGACTTGTTTGAAGTCCTAGAACTAGGTTTCACTCTTCTACAAGGGGACTATGCTCTGATCAAGACTAAGGAAAGAAACACTATCAATAAAACCAATAAATAAGGAGAGGGCAGTACCTCAAGCCTACCATTATAGTAATCAATTCTAATTTATGATGATTTGTTTGAGGTATTCAAGGTATGTTATCAACTTTTTAACTAGTTTGCAGACATTTGCTCACTCTTGGAATATAAAATAGACCTCTATTGGCCTCAACCTCTCAAGGAGAAAGAAGTTTTTCCTCTTGAGGCCATTTCTAAAAGTATGTCACAAGAAGAATATCAATCCATTCAGTTTGATCAATCAACTTATGAAGAGGTATAAGTTTGGCATGAGGTGAAGAATGATGAGGTGTATACTATCACTAGAGCATGTCCTATCAGCTACTTAGCTTAGCTAAATACTAACAAGGAGAAGCCACTGACTATAATGTTCATTTTAGAACATGAAGATGAGCCTAAACATGTATAATATCAATCTAGGTATACACTTATGATCAATCATGCTTTAATCAAGATAGAGAAAGTGTACAAGGTTGATTTTGAAGGATGAGAGGTTGTCAAGACTAGCATATAGTTACCCCTCTTCTATTATCTCATAGCTACCATCAAGCTTTCTAGATACATGAACTTGTTGATAAAAGTAGATACTTTTCTCTACTAGTCAATGGATTTATTTAGGACTATTTCAAGTTTTTAGAGTATGTTAGTGTGGGTTAGATTAGTTATTTTTTATTCCTCTAAGCATTGTTGCAGATTTGCTTTGTGTTGTGTGTTGTGCATGTTACAGGTAATACTTAGCTATTTAAATTGGTTTCAAGGGCTATCAAGTGTTTTTCAAGTCAAATTGATCTCAAATAATCATTGATGAGTGATTCCATAGCCCAATATATGCATAAGTCTACAAGTCTAGGTGCATAACAATCATACGCCCCCAGAAGGTTGCCAAAAATGATAGCCAAAATGGCTACCATAGGCCATTACCTTTAAAAAATTTACTTATAATCCACCATAACTTATTATCAACCTTTTTCATGCTTATGATTTATCTTAAGATGTCTTTTAAGCTCATGATTTATATCTTAGGGCACTTGATAGGTCATCTTCTTATGCAATTTGGTCAATATATGATGGCTTAATATAGGTTAAGGAAGTTTTGAGGAAGTTAAGTTTTTTGGAGAGGTTAAGGTTAATGTTTTTGCTTAGTCTAAGCCTTCCCAAAGCCTCTTTCTTGCAAAAACCTCTATGGACATGAGTGATAAGGTCTGTGTCAATCCAAATACAATTTTTTAGGGTGAAATGGTCACACATCAAGGCATTAAATTTGGTCTTAAACCTTATTATTTTGAGAATGATTTGTACTATCCCTCTCAAAGGCATTTCAAACCTTACCAATGTACCATAAGGTTTTCCAAGTTAATTCAAGGACAAATTTGGATATTTGTATATGCATGAGAGATTGGTGAATCATATAGAAAGGTATTCAATGTGGGAGGTGGAAAGAAATGGTCAGAGAATGTCAAATTTGGTAGGTATAACACATGTTTCATATCTATTTATTTCCCAAAGGGGAAGTTTTAAGAAGTTTTGTGATCTTGAGAAGTAAATGAGAACTCTTTTGAATGGGTTTTAAGAATTGGAAGTGTTAAGTGTGAAGTCACTATTCACAGTCATTATTCATGAGTTACTATTCATAGTCACTATTCATGTGATGAGGTAGAAGCGGTGAGTTGGCAATGACTATGCATGTGAAGTGTCATCTAGATGATGTGGCATGGTCTAAGGAGGACATTTCAAGTGGTAAATATGACAAGAAAAAAGGTGTGGTGAATTCTTTTCCATTAAGGTACATGGGATGCCTTTTACTTTTGTGCATGTGGGGTGTTATTCTTGAGGGTTGTCTCTTGGATGCATGTGGGGCTCCTTAGGTGAAGTCAAAAGGTGATTAAGGAATCTTTTGGCTTTTGTGTGTGCACATGGGAAGTGGAGACATTGACCACTATCCCTGATTGGAGTCATATGTGAAGTGAGACATAGTATATTAAAAGCACATGGAAGAGATCAAAGGGCATCATGAAGATTCCATTCGACTTTTGACCCTTACAAATGGTATCAAGAATGCCACTATTGATCACTATGTTCCACATGGGAGTGTGGATTTTATTTATCTCCTTGTTTTCTCTATTTTCTCATCTCTTACATGTATTTTGTATAAGTAAATGATGCATTCCTTTGTATTGTGTAGAGTTGAATACTTTTTAGTATATTTAGGAAAGCTTTTAATCTTGGAGTTATCTCTGTATAAATTTATCATGATCTTATTGTAAGCTTGTGTGCATTGAAGACAAGAAGGAGGTTGTGAGAGATAGGAGAAGTGTGAGTGACAGGTTGTTGTCATGTGATTAATTATTTAATTATTGCTAAAAATATAAAGGTTAAAAAAATTATTCATCGATGTATCCATTTGGTGAACAAATTTAAATCCTTATCTTATGGTTTGCATCGTTTTGTTTTGATTTATGGACATTTTATTTCTTTTTTTACATAGTTTACCTCTTTAAAATTTAGATGATATTTCTACATTGTCAATTTATATCCTAATAAGAAGCATCCTCTTACTTTCCCTAGGTTAAATCCATGCTTAGAAAAGTGTTATAGGTCCAAACAGATATGAAACACTTTTCATTTCTCCATCAATCCCTTCGCAAGCTTATGAAGGCCAGTTTCAAATGATCATCAAATGGAGGAGAAAGAGAGTGGGATCCAAAGCTCTTATGGAAATAAGGGCACCCTGATATTATTTTAGTTTGTGGTATTGGTTGTTTGATCAATGCCCTATGCCTTTTGAAAAATATGTAACAAGATAAGTCTTTTTAAAACCTTATAAAACCCCATATGCATGGTTTTCCCTTGTTTGAGCATGTTTGAAAGTTCAGAGATACAAATAAAAAGTTTTAAAATCTCCTTAGAGGTCTCAATATTCCTCCCATATTAACCTCCACCATTATTTGGTATGTTTGAGTAGTCAAAATGCAAGAAACCTCCATACTGGGCAAGTTATAGACATGAGCACAAAAGTTTTGGTGTCCATGAAATATTCAAATGTATTTGGGGACTCATTAGTAGGGATTGAATCCATATTTAAACCTCCTTAATATTATACAAATTCATTTTAAAATTATTGCAAGGTCTACAAAGTATCAAATTGTACACTAACATTAAGATGGTATCGAGAAACCTAAGAATAGATGGCGTCTTACTATCTGATAAGGTTTTTGAATACAATAAGAGATTTAAATAGTGTATGAAACATTTTAAAAAGAAATGGACAAGGTTTATACAGTCTCTAAATAGTCCTTGGATCCATATAGAAGTCCCATAATAGAAATATCATCTACAACTCTCTTTGATGATGGAGGATCATGTAGACCTAAATGGCACAATGATGGAGGTGTCAAACTAGTTTATTGAAATAAATGCATGGGAGAGATACCTATATCATCATAAAATAAATATACCTTACCTATAAATACACTTTTTCACAACTACATGCAAAGGAGTCACTCCAAAGACAAGTTTTAATGAAGCCTAAGTGTGGAATGTAGAGCTGCAGGTTTGAGTTCCTGTTTTGAGGTGTTTGAAGGCCTCATGATAATTTGAGGAGTTTATCACACCTGATAAAAGTTATAAAACAACTTATCCAACTCTCTCTTACTAATCCAAATAAATTAAATAATCAAAACATGAGAAAAATCATATGAATGTTCATGTTAAGTATGGTTGTGTACACTTACAGACCCATACACAGGGATGTGAAGAAAGATGCAAGTTTTGGGTCAAGTTTGAGTTTGAGAACTCATTAAAAGTGTAAATAACTATTAATAAGGATTCAATAAAATTTTTATGGTAATTATATTCCCTATAATGAGAATGGACCACCCTTTGGAGCCAAGACCTACTAGGGAAGGAATTAGGCCTATAAGAGATCTAAAGAGATCTTTTGCATTTTGAATTCAATCTTAGAGAAACCAATGATAGATATTAGTTTATTATCCATAAAAATTATCTAAATATATCCTTTATACTTTAAATAATCTCATGCATTCCATCGATATGCTTATTTTAAGAGAAATATACATACAATAGTATGCAGTCTAAAAGAACACCTATAACCAAGAATAGTTTTGTACAAATATAATGAAAAGGTGTAATTTTTGTTTTGGAAATAAATTATAAAGGTATTTCAAGGTGTAAGGAACCTTGAAAAAAATTTATATAGTGTTTAGACTCCTGACCAAGAAGATAAATCATCCAAAAGAGACCATTAGGTTCAAAATCCCTAAATTGCCTATAAACCCTCATTATAAAAAAATCAAGTTTTAGGGATATTTGAAGATCAAATACCTTTTTAAACAACTTGGATACATGGTGGGAGGTGTCTCAGGAATCAAATAATCATTTCCAATCAAATAGCATGCAAGTGGTGTTAGAAAAAATAGGTCCTATAGTGTAATTAAAAATGCGAAATAAAAATAATCTATAAAACATGAGACAAGAGGTAAAATATTACACAAGATATAAGTGGAAACCTTGAAATGTGAAATAAAAAAACATGGGGAAAATGGTAGCTTTGAAAATTCATTAATTTAAGCAAATCTCCTCTCTATAATAGCTCCTTTAGCAACTCCTTTCATAGTACTAACAACCAAGCACTTAGGTGAGCCAAGTATACAAAACCTCTAGGCTCTAACCTCCAATCTCAAGGATAACCATGCTTAAAACATTACACACAAAGAATATAGGTGAACCAAGAAACATAGCCTCCAATTTGGGTAAGTGCAAGGAATTAGGGGGCTAAAAGGGGGCCTTAAATGGATATGCTTTTCCTAAAAAACATGAAACCTTGACTTGTACCAATTATTTGAGATGTCTACACTCACAATTTGAAAATTGTTGGATGGTGGAGCATGATATTATTATAATTCTTAGTTCCTAATAGGGGGTGTGGCAGGAAATGCCCGTGCGCCTCCCCCTCCCCCCCCTCCCACACACACACTAAGGTCACCATGGGGGTCTAGGGGAGGTTATGACCTACTTTGGATCCCCCATAGCAAGGGTTTGGGGAAAACACCACTGAAGAATTTTTTGTGAAAAATGCATTGTAAAATATTGTAACTTCATAGTAAATCTAGATCATTCACATTAGGTCACAGATCTAACGATAGAAATTATGTTGGTGCATTTTTTCCCTAATATGTAACCATCCTTTGATATGAGAGCATCATAATCATGATGGCACACTGTGTGTGAGTGAAGATGATATTGTAGTGGATGTATTTTAGGTTTTTACCTTCATTTGTTGGATTGAATAAGAGAAAAATTAGTTGTTTCTATGTGGACGTAGCCCATTTTGGTTGAACCACGTTAAATCTATGTCTCTCTTGTGTTTTATTTTATATATTTTATTTTTGTATTTATTTAATTAATATTGATCTACATCATATATTCCTAATAATTGGTATCAGAGCCAAAGCTTTATCTGGCAGATAAACTCGTAGGAAAAGAGGGTTCTTGGTTTGAGTGGGAGCAATGGCAGAAGAAGGCAAGTTTAAGGTCAAGAAGTTTAATGGCCAAAACTACCAGCTATAGAAGATACAAATAGAGGGATATCTATATATCATAAGGATCTTTTCCTACCATTAGGTGGAATAGTAAAGAAGTTGATGACTATGAAGGATGAATATTAGGAGGTTCTTCACAGAAAGGAACTAGGAACAATACGGCTGTACCTAGCATCATTAGTGGCCTTCAATATTTCAAAAGAAAAGACAACATCAAATGTTATAGAGGAATTAGATAGAGTGTATGAAAAACCTTTAGATTCCAACAAGGTATTTCTTATGAAGCATATATTTAATCTGGAAATGTCAGAAGGTGGGTCTGTTGTTGATCATTTAAATGAATTTAACATGGTCACAAATCAGTTAATATTTGTAGGAGTAAATTTTGATGATGAGGTTAGGGATATTTTGATTCTTTGCTCATTTCCAAAAATTTAGAATGGTTTGGTCATGGCTGTGAGTAATTATGTCTCTGGTTCAATCATTTTAAAGTTTGATGATGTTATTGGTGTTATTCTTAACAAGGAAATGCGATAAAAAAACATAAGTGAGACATCAGGTAATTTTTTGACTATGGAGAATAGGGGAAGACAAAAGGATAAATAAAAGGGCCTAGGGAATCATGGAAATTCTAATAAGGGTAGATCCAAATCTAAAGGAACATTGTTGTGCTAGATTTGTGGGAAGAAAGGACACCTGAAGAAAGATTGTTGGTTTTGAAAAAGAAAACAAGGAGATAGACAACAAGATAAAAATAAGAAATCAAATATATTAGGTGATGTGTTAAAATATGTTTTAATCCTTTATTTAGATGATATTAATGATTCTTGGGTGTTATATTCAGGGGCTTCATTTCATGTTACACCCCATAATAAATATTTTCAAGACTATGTTCAAGGTGATTTTGGATAGGTTTATTGGGGTGATGGTGAACACTATAAAATTGTAAGAAAGGATAAGATATAGATAAAAGTAAATAATGGAAACAAATGGTTTCTAAAAGAGGTGAGGCATGTTCTTGAGTTGAGAAGAAATCTACTTTTAGTAGGGTAGTTGGAAAGTGAGGGCTACATGATTACATTTACAAAAAAATTGTGGAAGGTCACTAAAGGATCAATAGTAATAATAGAAGGAGATATGGTAGGTATATTACATTTATCTAATGGTAATGTTGATTTTTCTATTGATTTAGCTTCTACAAAAGCGGATACAAAATTATGGCACCATAGACTTGGGCACATGAGTAAGATAGGGATGCAAGTTCTTCACTCAAAGAATTTGTTTCCAAATTTGAAGAAGGTGGATTTGGATTTCTATGAGCATTGTGTATATGAAAAATAGAAGAGAGTCAAATTTATCAGATTCAGGAAGATAAATAAGGATGAAAAGTTAGAGCTTGTGCATATAGATGTATGGGGACCGGTTTAGGTATCATCCCTTGGTGGCTCTTCTTATTATGCTACTTTTATTGATGATGTAACTAGAAAATCTTGGGTTTATTGCATAAGGAAAAAAATTGATGTTTTTTATACTCTTAAGAAATGGAAAGCTTTGGTTGAGAATGAGATAGAAAATAAGTTGAAGTGTGTCAAATCATATAATGGAGGTGAATACTATAGCAAGGAGTTTGATAATTACTATTTATCTGATGGGATTCATAGAGAGAAGATGGTTCTAAGAACACCATAACAAAATGGTGTGTCATAAAGGATGAATAGAAAAATGATGGAGCGTGTAAGGAGCATGAGATTGCATGCAAAGTTGCCCTTATAGTTTTGGGTAGATGCTATGGATAATGTTGTTTACTTAGTAAATAGAGAGCCTTCAAGTCCTTTGGATGGTGGCATTGCAGAGGAAGTTTGGAAAAGTAAAAAGGTAGATTATTATTTTTTAAAGACTTTTGGTTGTGAATAATTTATCCATATTGATAAATAAAATGGAACCAAGCTTGAGGCAAAATATAAGAAATGTACTTTTATTGGATATAGAATTAATGATTTTGGTTACTGTTTATGAGATTTTGAAAATCACAAAATCATTAGGAGTAGAGATGTGATATTTAATAAGAAGGTCATGTATAGAGACTAGGTGTAGGAAAAAAAAAAAAATCCAAATATTGAATATGTATTACATGATGAAATCACTAGAAATGAAATTCTAAAAGTTCTAGAAAATCAGAATGTGCAATAAATACAAAAATAACAAGTACCTCAAACTCCTAGAACTATAGTTAGAATATATATTAGAGTAAGTATACTCCCTTAATGATACTCTCCTTCACTTTATTATATATTATTAACTGGTGGTGGTGAGTTAGGAAGATATGAAGAAGCAATGTAGGCAGAAACCAGAAAGAAGTGGGAGCAAGGCATGAAAGAGGAGATGGACTCCTTGGTACATAAACAATCTTGGGATTTGGTTCAGTTTCTTGTAGGTAAAAGAGCATTGTAGAATAAATGGGTTTATAGGTTGAAGGAATAATTTGAAGTCAAAAAGAGGTACAAATCTAGACTTGTTATAAAGGGGTTTGCACAAAATAAAGATATAGATTTTGATGAAATATTTTCTCTAGTAGTTAAAATGACTTCTATAATAACTATTTTAAGTTTGGTACCAATAGAAGATTTACACCTTAAATAGTTAGATGTGAATATTGCATTCCTTCATGGTGACTTGGAGGAACATATATATATGGAGAAGCCACATAAATATGAAGTCAAAGGTAACAATAAAATGGTTTGCAAGCTCCAAGACAATAGTATTTAATATTTGACATGTTTATGATAGATAAAATTTTAATAGATGTCATTCTATCCACTATGTTTCTTTTAAGATATTAGATAATGGAAGCTATATTATCCTGTTACATGTTTATTACAGGGTCTAACATGCATGATATAAATGAGCTCTAAATACAACTAGAAAATTCATTTGTAACGAAGAATTTGGGTGTTGTAAATCAAATCCTTGGTATGATAATAACAAAAAATAGGAAAAGTAGAAAATTGAAATTATCCAAAGAAGATTACATCAAGAAGGTGTTATTCAAGTTCAATAGACAAGATGCAAAACTAGTAAGTACACTTTGGGAGGGCAATTTAAATTCAGCGAGGAAGAATGTCTTGAAATATAGGAAGAAATCAATTACATGTCCAAAGTGACCAATGCTTCAATAATTGTAATTTTAATGTATGCTATGGTGTGCAATAGACCAGACATTAATCATGTAGTGGGAGTTGTCAGTAGGTTTATGAATAATCCAAAAAAGGAGCACTAGGATATAGTCAAGTGGATTCTTAGGTACTTAAGAGGGATCATAGATTGTTAATTATGATATGAAGGGTTACATGTTACCTTATAAGGATATGTTGATGCAGACATGGCTATAGACTTAGATAGTAGGAGTACCACAAGTTCTGTATTCACTGTTGGTGACATGGTAGTTAGTTGGATTTCAAAATTGTAGAAGATAATTGCTTTATCAACTAAAGAGGTAGAATATGTTACAACTATAGAAGTAAGTAAGGAGATGATATGGATGCAATAGTTCATGGAATATTTGAGGAAGAAGTAGGAAGATTATTTAGTTTAGAAAAGAACTTAGCATTCCACTCAAGAACCAAACATATACAACTCAGGTATCACTTTATTTGTTTAGTTTTGGAGGATGGTCAACTAAATTTGGAAAAGATATATATGAGTCAGAATCCTATAGATATTCTAACAAAGGTAGTCACAAAAGATAAGATGGAGAGTTGTTCATATTCAATAGGTCTTTAGGGATAACAAAGAAGATGATAAACAAGCCAGGGTTGAAGCTCAAATAAAACTCCAAGGTTTGGGAGCAGCGCCCCTAAAGCAAAATTTTATGAAAAATACATTGTAAAATATTGTAATTTCATAATAAATATGGACCATTCACTATTAGGTCACAGATCTAATGGTAAAAATTATGTTATTTTACTTTTTCCCTAATATGTAACCCTCCTTTGATATAAGGGCATCGTAATCATGATAACACACTATGTGTGAGTGAAGAGGATATTGTATTGGATGTATTTTAGGTATTTCCCTTCATTTTTTTGACTGAATAAGAGAAGAAATAGTTGTTTCTTTATGGATATAGCCCATTTTGGGTGAACCGCCTTAAATATGTCTATCTTGTGTTGTGTTTTCTATATTTTATTTCCATATTTATTTCATTAATATTGTTATGCATTCTATATTCCTAACAAAGATGTCATATGAAGATGAAATGTAGCATTTGAAGTCTAGTTTATAAAATATTATTATTTTTTAAATGGTTAAGTAGGTCAAACATCATAAATTTGAAGAGGTGGTACTATTTTTTAGAAAAATCATGCTAGATAGTTATTTTTTCACCCCATCATTTTCTAGCATCATTTGATTTTTATTTAAACCCCTTGGTAAAAATCTAGTTAAGATCATCTAGTTTGCAAGCTATATTGTTTTAAATTAATTAATTAATTAATTAATTAATTAATATTTTTTTACTAATTTCACAAGTTATTATACCCTGAAAAATTATTAAAAAATGTATAGCTAACCATGCACCCCACTAACTACCTCAAAAAATATTGAAAATTAGATTTTTCTTTGTTAATGTGTATAGAATTAGGTATAGTTTACAACCATATGCTTTTTTCTAGTTTGGATCAATGAATCAAAAGATAAATAACAAAAATGATCATGAATAATGATGACATATAGCACTACAAAAGACATACTTATTCGATAAATATAAATAACAACCTTAGAGAAATAAAAATATAAAAAAAAAATATATATATAGAAAGAGGAGATTTAGTTGTTGTTGTAGTACTATTTGCAAGGAAAAACTTGATAAAATGGATAGTGTCTCGCATGGGCAAAATTGTATTTTTATTGTTAGTAGAAAACATGCATTCGACTATGTGTGTTGCAGGTCTATGCCTAAGGCTTAGGAATCCAAGCCATTATTGAGACTTAAGGCATGGTTTAAAAATTCAAATATAATAACCACATATGCAATACATACTATGTACGTAGAACTACTACATACACAAAATAGTTTACTACTAGTTTTTAAAACCATGTATGCGGTTTTAGTCTTTAGAACCATGTACGAAGTATTGTTGTTATAAATCCACGTACACATAATAATTTAGTATTATATTTCCATGCATAGTATATAAATAAAATATGGACATTTAGATATGGACATTTAGTTTCTTATACTTTAATTTATATTTTATTTATATACTTTCAATATGTTTGAAAGTGGTTTCAGACCTCTAGGAACTATAATGCAAATTATAGGTTATGGAGGATCCTATCATATTTCATACTTAATCAGAATCTAGGGGTTTAGGGTTTCATACTTAGCCACATTTCATGGTTTTAAGATTTTAGGGAGACATCATAGGATGTATAAACACTGCATGAAGGGATATATGTATCTTAGAATAATATGAGAACACCTCTCACAAAGTGCAACAAGTCGATCCCACCCCATTCCCTCTACACTCCTTAAGGTATATAATATGGAATAAATGCATCAGTGAGCACTTAATGCATACACAAACCATCTAATTCACAAAGGCATACACAACATGATCTCCAGTTATGGGGTGCATTTCTAACAACAATCCCACAGAGAAAACACATGCATCACTTCTTTCATTTTATAGATCATGGATATTTTAGCTATATTTTGATAAATTTAAGCATTAGTCAATTGTGGTAATTAGTGATGTGATTTGGGCCAAATTGAGACATCTGAACCTAATTCTTAGTCTAAATGATGTTAATTGGGGCTAAAACAATTGGTTTAGGGTTTAAAGAGTTTATGATTTAGGGCTTAAGGCTTAGGGTTTGAGTTATATGGTTTAAGGTATAGGGTCCAATCATGAATTATAGGGGCCAATTTGAGCTTGTTGAATATACTTATGACTATAGAATGTGATTTTGGGCACAATTAGCCCCAATGTCATCACATGTTAAGCTAATTAGTCAATTGGGGGTAATAAGTGATATGATTTGTGATAAATTGAGCCATGTGAAAATAATTATTACTTGAAAGGATGCTAATTAGGGATAAATCAATTGATTTAGGGTTTAGGGTTTATGATTTAGGGATTAGGTCTTAGGGCTTAAGGCTTAAGGTATAGCATATAAGATTTAGGTTTTAGGGTATAGGGACCAATCATGAAGGTAATTGGGGCCAATTTAAACTCATTAAACCTATTTGTGACTATAAAATGTGATTTTAGGCTCAATTAGCCCCAAATATCATCAAAGTTTAAACCAATTAGTCAACTGGGGCAATTAGTGATTCAATTTGGGCAAAATTAAGCCCCATGAACCTAATTTTTACCCTAAAGGATGTTAATTTGGGCTAAATCGATTGGTTTATGATTTAGGGTTTAAGGTTTAGGGATTATATTTTAAGGTATAGGGTCTATGGTTTAGGGTATAGGGTCCAATTTCAAAGACAATTGGGGATAATTTAAGCTTATTCAACCTATTTAGGACTATAAAATATGATTTTGGGCTCAATTAGCCCCCATGTCATCATAGATTGAGCCAACTAGTCAATTAGGGAATTTAGTGATGTGATTTTGGCCAAATTGAATCTTATGAACCTAATTCTTAGTCTAAATAATGATAATTTGGGTTAGAATGATTGGTTTAGGGATTAAAAAGTTGATGATTTAGGTTTTAGGGCTTAGGTCTTAGGGTTTAAGGTATATGGTTTAGGGCATAGGGTCTAATCGTGAAGGTAATTGGAGCTAAATTGAGCTTGTTGAACCTAATTTTGACTATAAAATGTGATTTCAGACATAATTAGCCACAATGTCATCACAAGTTAAGCCAATTAGTTAATTGGGGAAATAAGTGATGTGATTTGGGATAAACTGAGCCCTATGAAAATAATTATTACTCAAAAAGATGTTAATTAGGGCTAAATCAATTGATTTAAGGTTTAGGATTTATGATTTAGGGTTTAAGATTTAGTGCTTAGGGTATAAGGTTTATGTTTTAGGGTATAAGGTCCAATCATGACAATAATTGAGGCCAATTTGAGCTTGTTGAACCTACTTGTGACTAGAGAATGTGATTTTAGGCTCAATTATCCCTAATGTCATCACATATTGAGCCAATTAGTCAATTAGGGTAATTAATGATGTGATTTGAGCTAAATTGAGCCCTATTATCCTAATTCTTACTCTAAAGGATGTTAATTTGGGATAAATTGATTGGTTCAGGGTTAAGGTTTAGGAAATATTATTTAAGGTATAATGTATATGGTATAGGGTTTAAGGTCCAATTACAAAAGTGATTGGGGATTATTTATGCTTATTCAATTTATTTATGACTATATAATGTGATTTTGGGCTCAATTATCCTAGATGTCATCACAAATTGAGCTAATTAGTCAATTACGAAAATTAGTGATGTAACTTGGGCCAAATTGAGCCATTTGAACTTAATTATTAGTCTAAATGATGTTAATTTTGGCTAAAATAATTAGTTTAGGGTTTAAAGAGTATAATTTAGGGTTTAGGATTTAAGGTATGTAGTTTATGGTTTAATGTATAGGGTCCAATCATGAAGGTAATTGGGGCTAATTTTAGCTCATTGAACCTATTTGTGACTATAAAATATGATTTAGGGCATAATTAGCCACAATGTCATCACAAGTTGAGCCAATTAGTCAATTAGGTCAATAAGTGATGTAATTTGGACTGAATTGAGCCATATGAAATTAATTATTACTCTAAACGATGTTAATTAGGGCTAAATTGATTGATTTAGGGTTTACAATTTAGTGTTAAAGGTTCAGTGTTTAGGGTATAAATTATAAGGTTTAGGTTTTAGGATATAGGGTTAAATCACAAAGGCAATTGGGGATAATTTAAGCTTATTAAACCTATTTATGACTATAGAATGTGATTTTGGGATTAGTTAGTCCCAATGTCATCACATATTGATTCAATTAGTCAATTGAGGCAATCAGTGATGTGATTTGGTCCAAATTGAGCCTTGTGAGCCTAATGCTTACTCTAAAGAATGTTAATTGGGGATAAATCAATTGGTTTAGGGTTTAGTGTTTATGATTTAGGGTTTAAGGTTTAGGGCATATGGTTTAAGGTATAGGGTTTAAGTTTTAGGGTATGGGGTGAAATCATAATGATAAAGATTTTTTAACTAGATATTAATCGATTGGGGTGGTTGATTAATCAAGAATATCTAACAAATTAAAAAAATACTTAAATTTATCAAAATCTGGTAGAAACATCCATAATCCATTAAATGAAAGAAGTAAGGTGTGTGTTTTATTCATGGGATTATTTTTAGAAATGTATCCTAGAGCTGTAAATCATGTTGCATATGGTCTTTTACATTAGATGGTTCATGTATGTATTAGAGGCTTATTGATGCATTTATCCTAGAGTGTATACCTTAAGGGGTGCATAAGGAATGGGGTGGGATTGACTTGTGACACTTTGTGAGATATATTCTCATAATATTCTATCATTCCTACATCCCTTCATGCATCATTTATACCTCTTATGATGTCTCCCTGAAATCTTGAAACCCTAAAATATGATTAAGTCCAAAATAAGATAAGATCCTCCAGAACCTAGAATTTCCATTATAGCTCATAGATGTTGGAAAGCACTCTCAAACATCCTAAAATTATATAAATAAAATATAAATTATAGTATAAGAAACTAAATGTCCATATTTAAATGTAAACTTATACTTTAAATTTCTATTCTATTTATATACCATGCATGCCAATCTAATGCTAAACTATTCTGCATACGTAGTTTTATAACAACAATACCACATACGTAGTTCTAAAGACTAAAATAATGTATGTGGTAATGGTTCAATAATTACCATGCCTATGTGTCAAGACCACATACACATAAACATTGAAATTTATTTTAACACAAAATGTGTCAAATTTTTATCCCCCCCCAACTCTTTGCACTTACCTAGCTCTACCTCTCTACAATCATGCAATCCCAAGCTTGCAAGGATCCAAGAGTGATCCTCAAAGGGATGAACAAATACAAAGAGGAGCACATGATTTTATAGAATTTAAAATGAGAGAGAGAGGGAGAGAGTAACATCATGGTGGCATAAAAAAAGCACCACAACCCATGTGTGAATAATGATCAATAATGTGGTGTTTATCATGCTCAAAGGGTTAATGAAGTCAATCCACTAATTTAGACAAAATCCATCCACTTTCATTTGCTTCCAAAGATGGTACCCCACTCACACATGTGAGGTAAAGAAATAGCAATGTTATTTTATCTTCTTATTCCCATGTGCATACAAATTCAAAAAGGTGTTGCAATCACCTTTTGACTTTAACCAGACATGTGAAACCTTGGAACACCACATATGGTTCCCCAAAATTGACCTCTTGTCTTTTACACCACAATATAAAACCCTTATGAATACCAAGGACAAACCCATGTGCCTTGATGGAGTGATATACCCCACTCCCATCACATCAACCTAATCACATGTGAGAGACCTTCCATGGGCCCCTACCACATCACCAACCAACCACCTCACCAGCATGCAACATCACCATGAATAATAACTCTTGAATAGTGACTATGAATATTGAATTCACACCTAATATACTCCCATTTTAATTTAATATGCATAGGCTTTTACCACCCTTGAATATTCTTCCATCTAGTTATCCATCTTTGCCCACTGCTTCCCTGACACAAACCTAGTAGAAGTATTGTTGCACTATTAAAACTTCTCTACCTTGATCAAATTCATCACCATTTACTCCTCAATATCATATTGTAACACTTGAAGTGATTCTTCACTTCTCCACAGACTAATTCTCCATCTAGGATTCTGCCATGAACCAACTCACAACTTCCATTGGTTGAAAGTATCCCGTCTGGTACACACCATGGATTTCACTAGGCTTCCTACTCATGATGAATATAATACATATGACACAACATGTCTTTTTTTCCTCTATGAAATTCTATGGAAGATAACTCAAAATGCAAGATGTGGGGTAATTAATTGCCTACCCATCCTTGTGTACCTCGATCCTTGGTTTGATCCTCCAAACCACCTTCATCTCATGTGTCCTAGCCAATCGAGCCATCATTCCAATGATCATGTTAAGGCCTACATCCAACATGTCAAGAACACATAACAACAACTATTGACTAATTTGATCCTAAGTCAAATTAGGTCAACCCCCTATATAGTTCAAACTTGTTATAGGGTCTCTTAGGTTATAAAATGTGTACCATGGTCCTAATGAGGTCAAGTATTATGTTTCCACCCTTGTCACATTTGTATAGTTTGTCCCAAGACATTGTATCTCACCATTTGAGTTGTTTAATGAAGTGGTATAGTTTCCCATGAAAAATAAAAGTGTCAAGGTATAATATAATGTTCAATGAGTTAGATATATGTCAGATGATAGTTTGGAAACTGACATGATGTAGATTCAATGTGGAAATAAAGAGATCACTACAATATAGGTAGTTAAAGGGTATTTGTACAGTCAAGTAATATCTATATCTCATGTGTGAGGCTTAGAGGGGGTCCCTTCAGATTCTCACAAGGCAGTTTCAATCTTGATAAGTTTTAGTAGGTCTAAAACTACCAAAAATTGATCTATCTCTCTCCTAACTTCCTTTGCAAGGTAGATTTCAGTCAGTATAGATATGAGGATGAGATTATGAATGAGTACACTTATGGAATGTTATTAACCTTCATGGACTTATTTTTCATGTAAATAGTCATATTATTGGTGATTTTTTCTCTATGAACCATTGCTAATAGTGTTAGCTCCTCAAAACTACCTACACATCCCCAACACCTTAGTTTTCCTTCTCTATTTGCATGATCTAAGAAAGAAAATTTTTGTAATAAATATTTAAATGTATGTCCATTCTCCTAAAAAGGTTCTCAATCTTGTTTTCATGTGTGGATGTCAATGAAATAGTAAAATCACTCCTTGTACTAGGAAGCAAACATAGTGATGGTCTACAAAGCATAGGTTGACAGTTGTAAGTGAAAATATGAAGTGAGGTTTTGAGGAAAAACTTGAAATGAACAAAATTTAGTATATTGTATCTCTTGAACCTCATTTTATTACATCATTCATCTAGTTTGAGTTCATAAAAGACCTAGTCTCTCACTATCATCTGTAGGTCATATGTATTCTGACTGTGTATACTTCAAAAATTGAATTTCAATGGTTTGAGATAAATTCAAGTTGTATTATGAGATATATGGTATATATTCACCACCTTTGAGGCATATAACACATTCAAGTTTTCCATAATCTCTAAGAAGAGAACTAGTTTCCAAATAGTGAAACTTTTTCTACGGTCAAGCTTAGATGGAGATTAACAGGAGTAAAGATGCTACATAGGTCTGAGTGCTGATGAATCTTGGAGATTAAACTTGTAAAAATATTCTCAAGGTAACACAATTGGATTGAGCCTTTGAAATATACTTGAATGGAGTTCCCAGGTCATCTACACAATTATGACTATTTCATTGCCATCTCAAAGGTGTAGAGTAAGAATATTGCTTAGAGGAGATTGTTACTTTAACTTCTCTGAAAAGAAATTGTGTCATGTATAATGTAATTTTATGAAATGAAATTTTTATGATTTTACAAGCCAAAATGTTCTCACACTTGAAATATAAGCCTTAGAAGATCACATATTGACATATGAATGATTTTTTGGTAGATAGAATGAAAGTTGAGTGACTTACAATTCAAACCAATTTTTACTAAAGATGCTTAGAGAGATATAGTTCCCCTTAGTCCCAAATGAACCTAGAGATTTAAATGCAACAGTGGTCTTATAATGTAATTGGTGAATAAGAGAATGGTGCTTAGTTCTAAGGTATGAGATGATCTTATAAAAATATGAGGCGATCTTGATGACCTCTGAGGAAGCCAAGAATGTGAGTGTAACAGTCAAGAACATATTCAATTATACATTAATGTGAGTGTAATGTTCAAGAATATATTAAATTATAGTAAACCTCAAACTCTACCCAAATAAGCACCTATAGTCTGATTGATTAGATAAACTAACTCATGTTAGTGTCAAGAGAAAGGTAGTTTGAATGTTGATCATAGCCATAAGGTAGGAGCAAGTTCAAACAACTATGAGGTTATATTTATTACCTCAAGGAGAAATTAAGGAATGAGATACAATGTTCACACACACCTATAGGAATATCATTTGCCTAAGATGAGAAACCTACAGTTTGACTGTAGACTAGTTCTAGCAAATGAGAAATGTGAGTTTGGAAGGTAAATAGAGGAGTAGGATGGATTGAACATGTTGAGACAACTCCTATAGTGGTATTATCAAATTCATGTGACTCTTAGAGAAAGATGTCATAGAAAAAATAAGCTCTTAACTCCACACTCAGCCTGAGGTTCTAAACCCTATAGACATTCACTAGGGTAAAGAGGCTAGTTTTAGAATTTGTGATGTTGAGAGATATGTAGAGGTGATCTAACAATGTAATTTTTTACAGAAGGTCACTAAGACCTAATCTAGACTCTCAAAATCTCAAATTGGCCAGGTAAATGGGAGAGATGCCCTATATTTTGTCTCATATAAAGGACATTGTATGAGTAAGATGACTGTAGGTTTGGTGTGTAGATGGTAAGAGAATGTGATGGAGAGTATTAGAATACTATAAAATGATGTAAAGAGTTCAATTAGAGGTGAAAAAATGTGAATAGTCATATATAGTCTTGAGAAACCACTTAGAGGTGGTCATAGGACATCAAACATAGTTAGGCACTAGAGACTTCAAGGGGAGGTATAGGGTTGATTATAGCCATTGGTCTGTAGAGAGTTACATGAAGTTGGTCATTTTGACCCAATTCTATGACAGGGTTAGCCAAAATGCATTGTAAGAGCTCAAAATCCATGTTCAAATTCTTGTACCTATATGAAAACTATGAATGGTACCCCAAGGAGTTGGGAATAGTTGAAAGTGTCCCTACACTTGGTCTCAGTGACATTTATTTGGAGATTGAGCATTTAGTTTTTATGAACCATTGTTAAGAACCAAAATAACTCAAAACCCTCCGTAACCCTTGCTTAAGACCTGATGGAGAAAATATGAAAGGGTATGCATATATAAAGGGTATTTTGGACTTGAAAGTGTTTTTGAATTGTTTAATACTCTCTCAATCTCCTAGACATCCATTTAGTTTATACTATGTTGTACGAACATAACTAATTTAGGATTTTTTACATGATTGGACTTGTTTTGCAGGTATATAAGAGAGTTGGTGGATTAAATATATGGAAGGAGGTATGTAGGAACTTATTCTAACTCCCTATACTCATCTCTCACTATAGATAATAATATAAATACCTCTTCTACACAAGTCACTATAGGCAATCTTAGACAAAGAAGTGGCTGCCTAGTGAGAAGATGAGAGGTCTAATTTTGGATCCTTTTAAGGTATAACTCATGTATTGTAAGGAAAATGGGTTATAAAAAAGTTTATTAACACTTATTTCATGGTTTTACTTAAATGACTACCAGTCACCTTAATGATAAATGTGAAGATTGAGGTTGAATAGGCTAATAAATAACTACAAATAGTGAACACAAGTGTCAAGAGGAAGGCTATAAATTAAGAGAGTATCTAAAGATTAGAATATATTATTTCCAACCCCATAAGATAGTGCATATGTATCAATACTTCTTAGTTTAGTTTCAAGCAGTCAAGTGAACTCATCACTAAAAGGTAGTTTTAAAAAGGCTATTTGAGGTCTCTACGCCAACTTGAAGAAGAATGATGAGCTTCAAGTGGACACTTGTCCATGATAGCTTATTGACCTATTTTATAATTTATTCTCCTATAATGTAAATAGTTCTCATATCTTGACACTTTTCCTTGTGACCTTTCCACTTCTCTTCTTCTCTCTCTTCTCACATGCTCAATAAATGCAGAAAAAATTGGCTTTATAAAAGGAATACACACCTGGTATCGTTAAGCCCTACTAGTTTGAATATTTTATTTGACTTTGAAATAAATATTTGAAATATAGTTTTAAGTTCACAATATTCTTGTCTGAGGGCGGGGGTGATAGCTCATTTGGTTAGGTATTTCTGTCGTGCTCTACTGGTCACGTGTTCAAGACCCCCCACTCCCGTGGAACCGAATGGTGCATCCGCGCCCCATTGCCGCCGGTCACATTAAAAAGTTTACCCGATCGCAGGTGTGTTACACACAAGTGACACAATTTTCTTGTCTAAGTGTGTAAAGTGGTGCATGGTGGAATGTCAAGTGATAAGTATCTATCTTTGCCTTCTCTTTACTCTTCCATATTTGATACAAGTAGTTCTCCATATAACAAGTCACATGAAGTGTAATCAAGCTTATTTGCCTATCTCTAAGTGTAAGGAGTAGTATTAGTGTTTGAAATATGACCTTTTTATCACTCACCTTGATTAGTGTAATACGTATCACCTCCATGTGTGAAAACTTATATTAGTGCAATCTAGGATGTTGAGACCAGTGTTATGAGTCATGTTTAGTACTGCAAGTATATGGGAGTATAGTGGAGATCATTATAGTGTATCAAATAATTTAAGTAGTTTAATTTTATGTTTACTTATATCCCTTTTCATCCAAGAAATAAAGTATTATAGGTGATAAGCAATCAAAGTCTAATTTAGGGAGCTATCCCTTAAACCTATAGGTTTACATTTTCTATAGGCAACCCACAGGCCTAGAGGTAATCCAATATTTCAATAAATATAGAGTAGGCTTGAGAAACCATCTATAGTGATCCAGGCAACAATTCAAGCAATAATTTGGGTGATGGGTCCACCCTAATTGATGATGAAACTTTCAAGAGCCATAACTTTTGCACCGTAGCTCCAATTGACTCATCGTTTGAACCGTTGGAAAGCTAATAATGAGGGGAACATCATGAGATGGAATTGAGATCTGATTAATGAAGTTTGGATCTTGAAAACCCAATGGAAGTGCCCTAAATTTCAATTTTAGTAGTGCAGTCTAAAAATAGTAAGTTTCTAAAAATAGTAATTCCTCGAATTTTGTATTGTTGTAAATCGTGGAAGTCAAACCACTCAATATCCCTTGAGATTGGTGACATTCCAAATCCTCCTCCCACCTTAAAAATGGAAATTAGACATCTCTTCTCAAAAATAAGCATATGTTTGGGTCTACAAATTTTATCAATAAGACATCTCTTATCAGAGATAACATTATCTGAATTGTCTTGTTCTATTTTTTAAATTATCTTTCAACAAAATCTTTCAAGTTTTGGATCATATAGGGTTCAAGATTGAGTGACAACAGTTATAACATGCCCAGTGGGACCAAGGTCTAAAAAAGTGGAAGTATTATTGGTGTGTTCTTCCTCTTATCAACTTTTAGAAGTATTCAATCAAACACCAATGGAAACTCTAAATGTAACCATATAGTTATAAGCATCCCAGGTATCTATTATTAAATATTTTGATAAATTCTTTCATTTCATGTAACTAATGAAGTTGAAATGTCTAGTTATGTTGATAATCCACACTATGCACCTGTTTATCAACCTTATTGTGACCCATGTTATAACACTCAATAGGACTACAAAGGTTTTTATTAGTCCTATGAGCCATGATAGCCCTATGATCATACTATTCTTGATCCATATGAGCATGATGTTCTTAGAGAACTCTATGAAGAAGTTTATGGAAAATCCTATCAAGAATAATGTCAATAAGTGTCTCCATGTCCATCTCAACCTGATTCCCGTTAACCTTGTCATGAGGAACCAAATGATTCTATTGATTATAAATCAAGATATTGGGAGGAAAGATATGCATTCTTACAAGCTTAAGATAGGAAACTAATTCAAAAAATTGAATATCACCAAAACCCCTATTATCTCCATCATCCTCCTACTTCAATTCCACTTCAAGATATGTCTTTGTTGGGACTTAATCCAAATGTGCTAAAATCAGAAAAAAGTGATGCAAAAATGGGATAAAGAACTTGATGTGATCCATATTAATCTCATAGAGAAGTTGAGGAAAGCAGTTTAATTACTTATGAATGAGTGGAAGTTGGTTGAAGAGGAAGCTAACAATGTCATTAATGAAGATTTGCATGAAATGAGATGATATATCTAATGGTGGGTAGATAAGTTAGAAATGTGGGAAACCAAGAGCTTGAATATGAGCTTATAGATATTTAAGAGCCTTAATAAGGCTATTAGCAAAGTGGAACTCTTATTGAATAAGATGTCTCCCCCATTGCTAAATCCAAGTTTTCATCTCCCCACAAGCCCATTCATGATCCCTCCATCACACTTATACTCCCTCTCTAACCCATGTTCCTATCCATCACCCTCCCACCTCATCTCTTTATGAATGATAACCTATCCTATGGGATATTAGTAAAGAGGAACAAACTCAAGTTATAGGTAATCATGAGAATGACATGAGCATTTATGATGAAGAGATCACCATAAATACTCCCCTTGGTGAAGACAAGAGTAGGTTAACTTTCTTGAGTGAAGAAAAAGATGTTGAAGGTCATGTTGTATCTATCCATAAAGATTTTAGTCAAGACATAAAAGAATAGGTGATTGGGAAGGCCCACACATATGTTGAGTTGGTTGATGTTCATGTGTATGAGCAACAATTTGAACCTAAAAATACAAAATAAGAAGTTGTTACTACATATATGGAACAAGATGAATTATGGAAAAGGTTATATGAGATATGTAGTTAATTTGAGTCCCTTCAAAGGCCTATACCTCCCTCTAGTTAGTTAGAAGACACCCTTGAATATATATTGCCTCCTAATGGTGTGCTCTTAAAATTAGATTTTATTCCATCCAAACTGATTAAAGTTATAACCAGTGTTGAAGTTGATCAAGTGCTCAAGGACCAAGGAGATGATGAATATTTTTTTGTAGTTATAAGAATAGTTTACAATATTCATCAAGGAAGCTATAATATAGTCAAGAATGAAGATGGAAACTTTTGAAAATAAGTGAATATCCAAGGAGGAAACAGTCCCTCAAGTATGCTAATCTAAGAAGCATATACACTCCATGATGATATGTTTGAGGTAATCAAAATGGTATATCATCTCTTTAATCAAATGGAATATTCTCACTCACTCTTTAAGGATAAATCAAATTTTTATTGGTCTTAATTTTTCAAGAAACAAGACGTTGTTCCTATTGGATCCATTCCTACAAATGAATCACAATATTCATCTCAATTCATACCATTGGATATCAAAACTTAAAAGGAGTTTGAACAAGGTATGTTATTGGAATATAATAATGCAAAGATACTTGAAAAACCTGGTCAATTTGTAGTTGAAGAGTATCATGAGGAGATGTTTGAATCAAAAGAGGAATTCACCTTCATAGGTAATATGACTACACCAGTTGTAGTTACATTGAGGATCATGTTAAGGATATTGGAAAACATCATGAATGAACTCAAGACATCAATGAAAATTATTAAAAGGTGACATGCTTCATGTGTTCCTTTACTTCATGGAGCAAGAAATGTTTCAAGCTTCCCCTTTGATCCAGGAGGAAGAGTTCTATCTAGGTTAGTTTGTGCATAACTTTGTTTATTTTATTTGGTTTGTGTTTTCCCTAAGTGTTCATGAGAACACAAGTGTGTATCTTGTTTCTTATCTTGTTATTTTGTTTCCTATTTTTTGGTGTGTTTTGGTGTTCTTTCAGACGCATTTTAGTGTCAAGTACAATGTATAGGTGATTCCATAGCTTAATAGATAGGAAAAGTCTACTAGTCTTTGACATAATTGGCTTGACACTCCTAAGAAATCACCCAAATAATCACTAATTTAACCCCATTTCAAATTATGTCAACCCAAATATATAGTTAAAACTTGTTATAGGGTCTCCTAGGTTATAAAATGTGTACCATGGTCATAATGAGGTTAAGTATTATGTTTCCACCCTTGTCACATTTGTATAGTTTATCCCAAGTAATTTTATGTCACATTTTGAGTAATTTAATTAATTTTTATGGTTTCCCATGAAAAAAGTGTCAAGGTGTACAATAATGTCCCATGAGTCAGATAGATGTCAAATAGCAATTTGGAAACTGACATGATGCAGGTTTAATGTGGAAATAAATAGATCATTGTAAAATAGGTAGTTTTATGGTCAAGTACTATCTATCTAGTGCATGTGAGGATTCAAGGGGGTTCCTTAATATTCCCATAAGTTAGTTTCAATCTTGATAATATTCAATAGGTGCAAAACTACTAAAACCCGATCTATCTCTCTCCTAGTTCCCTTTGTAAAGTCAACTAGGTTAGTTGGTTTTCAGTCAGTATGGATAAGAGGGTGAGAGTATGAATTAGTGAACTTGGGGAATGTTAGTAACCTTTATGGAAATATTTTTTATGTTAATATAAATAGGATTGGTGATCTATGCTCTATGAACCATTATGAAGAGTGTTAGCTCCTCAAAACTTCATGCATATTCCCAACACCTTAGTTTTCCTTCTCTATTTGCATGATCTGAGAAAGACAAGTGTTGTACATGATCTTTAAGGGTATGAAAATTATCCTCACAATAGTTTCCATCTTGTTCTCATGTGTGGATGTCAAGGAACAAGAAAAATCACTCCTTGTACTAGGAAGTGAACACAATGATGGTCTATGGAGCATATGTTGACATCTGCAAGTGAAATAATGGAGTGAGATTTTGAGGAACAACTTGAAATGAAAAACCTTCAATATAATGTATCTCCTAAACCTCAATTTGTCACATTAGTCATCTAGTTTGAGGTCATAATAGACCTAATCTCTCACTGTCATCTATAAGCAATATGTATTCTGACTGTGTATAGTTTAGAAATTGAATGTCAATGATTTGATAGAAATTAAAGTTTTAATATGATCTCTATAGTAGATATTCACCACATTAAAAGCCTATAAAACATTCAAGGTTTCCATCATGTCTAAGAAGATAACTAGGTTCCAAATAGTGATACATTTTCTACAGTCAAGCTTAGATGGAGACTAACAGGAGTAAAGGTGCTATAGAGGCCTAAGTGTTGATGAAACTTGGAGTTTAAAGTTTTAATAAGATCTTCAAGGTACCACAATTGGATTGATCCTTTGAAATAAAATTGAATGGAGTTCTCAAGTCATCCACATAGTTATGACTATTTCATTTCCATCTCAAAGGTGAAGATTAAGAATATTTATTAGAGGAGACTATTACCTTAACCTCTTCAAAAATAAATTGTGTCCTCTATAGTGTCATTTTATGACATGAAATTGTGAAGTTCTGTGCAATCGTAAATGGTCTCACACTTGTAGTCTAGGCCTTAGAGGATCACATCTTGACCTATGAATGGTTTTTTGGTCAAGAAAATGAAAGTTGATTGAATTACAACTCAAACCAATTTTTACTAAAGATGCTCAGATATCTATAGTGCCCTTTAGGCCCAAATGAACCTAGAGCTTGAAATGCAACTATGTTCTTATAATGCAATTGGTGAATAAGAGAATGGTGCTCAGTTATAAGGTGTGAGATGAGCTTATACAACTATGAGGTGATACTGATGACCTCAAAGGAATCCAAGAATGTGAGCATAATTTTCAATTATATCTTCACCTACAAGAAACTTCCAACTCTACCCAAATAAGCACCTATAGTCTAACTGAGTAGACAAACTAACTCATGTTAGTGTCAAGAGAAAGGCAATTTGAATGTTTAACATATACCTAAGGTAAGAGTGACTTAAAACAAATATGAGGTGATCTTCATGACCTCAAGGGGAACTTATGGAATGAAATACAATGTTCATAATCACATATAGGAATATCATTTGCCTAAGATGAGAGACACCTAAACTCTGACTACAGACTAGTTATAGAAAATGAAAAATGCATGAGTTTGGAAGGTAAGCAGAGGACTAGGATGGATTTAACATGTTGAGACCACTCTAATAGTGGTAGTATCAAATTCATGTGAATCTTAGAGAAAGAGATTAGAGCAAATATAAGTTCCTAGATCCACATTTAGCTTGAGGTTATAAACCCTGCATACAATCACTAAGATTAAGAGGCTAGTTTTAGAATTTGTAACTTTGAGAGATCTAAAAAGGTGATATAACTATGTAATTTTATAAAAATGGTCACAAAGACCTATTATATCCTATCACAATCTCATATTTTATAGGTAAATAGGGGAGATGCCCTCTATTTTATCTCTGATAGAGGACACTTTATGAGTAATATGACTACAGGTTTGGTGTGTAGATGGTAAGATAATGTGATTGGGAGTCTTACAAAACTATATAATGATTTAAATATTTGAATTAGAGGTGAAAAAATGTGAATAGTCACATACAATCTTGAGAAACCACTTAGAGGTGGTTATAGGCCATCAAACACAGTTAGGCCTGTTAGGCCTAGAACTAGGCTTAAACCCTACGTGTGCCTAATTCCATTTACATTACCATGTGACCTTTCCAATCCCATTTATATAATTTAATGGGAGGTATAAGGTTGATTGGATCCATTGGTTTGTATAAATTTAAAATAAGCTGGTCATTTTGATCCAATTCTATGATAGGGGTACCCAAAATGCATTGTAAGAGATTGATAGCCATCTTCAAATGATCATACCTATAAAAACACTATTAATTGTGCCAAAATTATTTTATAATAGTTTTAAAAGTACTAAACTTGGTCTCAATAACATTTTTTTGGTGATTGAGCATTTAGTTTATATGAACCATTGTTAAGAACTAGAACAACTCAAATCCTCCTTAAACCCTTACTTAAGACTTGATGGAGAAAATATGAAAGGAGATGCATATATAAAGTGTAATTTGGGCTTGAAAGTGTTTTTTACTTGTTTAATAATCTCTCAATCTCCTAGACATCCATTTGGTTTGTACTGTCTCTTGTATGAACATACCTAATTTAGGGTTTCGTGTAGGATTTGACTTGTTTTATAGGTATAGAGGAGAGTTAGTAAATTAAAAATATTTAAGGAGGTATGTATATACTTATTATAACTCATTATACTCATATATAACCATAAATAATCATATAAATACCTCTGCTACACAAGTCACTATAGGCAGTCTGAGACAGATAGTGAAAATGAGAAGTGGTTACCTCGTGAGAAGATAAGGGATATAATTTTTGATACTTTTAAGTTATAAATCATGGAGTGGAAGGAAAATGGGTTATAAATATGTTTCATAAAACCCCTTCCATGTATTTACTTAAACAACTATTAGTAACCTTGATGACAAATGTGAAGATTGAGGTTAAAAGGGTTAGTAAATGACTGAAGATAGTGAGCACAAGTGTCAAGAGGAAGGCTATCAATTAGGAGAGTATCTGATGAATGACATATATTTTTTCCAACCCCCTTATGATATTTCATATGTTTATATACTTCATATTTTAGTTTCAAGAGGTCAAGTGAACTCAACACTAAAAAACAGTTTCAAGAAGGCTATTTGAGGTCTCTACACCAACTTGAAGAAGAATGATGAAATTCAAGTGGACAATTATCCATGACAGCTTCTTAACCTATTATATACTTAATTATCCTATAATATAATTTTTTATCATAGCTTTACACTTTTCATTGTGACCTTTCCACTTATCTTCTTCTCTATCTTCTCACATGCTCTATATATGTAAGCCTTTTTAGTTTTGTAAAAGGAATCCACACCTAGTATGACAAAGCCTTTTTGGTTTGAGTACTATATTTGAATTTGAAATAAATATTTTAAACCTATTTTTAAGTTTAAAATATTCTTTTTTACATGTGTGAAGTGGTGCATAGTGGAATGTCAAGTGATAACTATCTATCTTGGCCTTCTCTTTGTTCTTCCATGTTTGATACAAGTAGTTATCCATCTAACAGGTTAAATAAAGTGTATTCAAGTGTATTTTCCTATATATAAGTGTAAGGAATAAAATTAGTGTCTGAAATATAACCTTTTGTCCACTCACCTTGAGTATTTCAATGCATATCACCTCCATGTTTGAAATACTTATGTTAGAGCAATCTAGGATGTTGAGACTAGTGTTGTGAGTCATGTTTCATAGTGCAAGTGTATGGTAGTATAGTGGAGATAATTCTAGTGTATCACCTCATTAGAGTAATTTAAGTTTATGTTTCCTTCTATGCCTTTTCATCCAAGTTAGTAATTAGTGTAGGTGATAAGCAATCAAAGTCTAATCTCAAGAGCTAGCCCTTAAACCTAGAGGTTTACCTCTGTTATAAGAAAACCATAGGCCTAAGGGTAATCCAATATGTTGCTAAATCTAAAGTAGGCTTGAAAAAACATCTCTAGGGTGAAATATTGAGTGACAAAAATAACTTTTGCTAAAATCTTGTCTCTCCATAAAGGTACTAAAATTCTTATACTACATGTGAAGCATCCTCACTAACTTGTAAAATGATTTTTTTAATATACAAACCAACAAATCTTTGCCTCATCCTTATAGTAATCATGCTCAAACATATATTCAAAAATATATCACCATGTAGGAATCATGTTGTTGTCCCCAAAAAATGACTTCTCATTTTTGGGATAACATGTGAACTATTTTGGTTCAAAAGACCAAAAATAATCTCTTCCCTTCTCAAAATTTGTTCTGAGCTTTCAAATTCCTCATTTTTCAAGATTTTTTAGTAAAGGGATTAGTAGGTTCAAAGGTTCAAAGGCTTCTACAGGCGAGTTCAATCAAAACAACCAGTTTCCAACACTTAGTCATTTTCAGGATAGGTTCATCACCTTGTTTCAATCAAAAATGTCCATCGGAAAGCATCTAAGCAAGGATTGAACCATTAAACCATTGAACCTTGAACCATTTTGGTTCAATTTGAACCATTTTGGTTCAATTAGTTCAATGGGTTCAAAGGTTCAACATAATCAGCAAGAGCTAAGCGCATTTGTCAAAGGTTCAAAGTTCAACCATTTCAAGGTTCCACGGCTCTAAACAATTAATGAGTTTCAAAGGCTTGAACCATTGAACCGTTGAACCTTGAACCATTTTGGTTCATCGGTTCAATGGGTTCAACATCCAAATGGTTCAATGCACTTGGTTTAAAGATATCAAAAAGACTCAGCCAAATAAAAAGAATGAACCGATTGAACCGTTTAACCTTGAACCGCTTCATAGGTTCAATAAGTTCATAGGTTCAAAGGTTCAAAGGCAGCCTCAGTCAAGGAAAGAAATAGATGTTTCAACCAAGGAACAAAAAAAAGAAAAGAATGAGTAGAATTTTCCAATTGTCATCTACTGAGACACATTATACTTTGTTTCTAAAAGTGGCAAATATTGCCACGTGTCACTCTTAAAGCTTGTTGAAAGCCTTCAAGTGTCAATATTCATAGTCCCTTCCTTTCATTTCATTGTATTGAGCAAGGACCGTGGTGGGTCCTAGGTGAATGACTAAAAAAAAAATACAAAGAGTGGAAAGTGCCAAGTGTCAATAGCGAAAGGTTTTAATATGATGCAGTGGAAGATGCCACGTGTCCCTGGTAAGGATCGGTAGAAGCCAACAAGTGTCATCATCCATGTGTACCAAAAATGAGTCCCGACTGTTCCTATAGATGCTTCCACATGTCCTCACCTATTTCAGTGGAAGATGCCATGTGTCACTTGTTAAAAGTAGTGGAAGGTGCCACGTGTCAAAGATGGAGCACTCTCAAATGTAGCGACACAGAGATAAAGAAAGGTTTCATTCAAACAAATTGTCTAAAGGAATTCCTTTGAACATTTTGTCTAAAGGAAATAAAGAGACAATGGCCTTTCGAAGAAATTAAAGCTTGATGGCCACCCAAGATATCCTAAGGGTAGGTACCCTCACGGAGGATACTCGACACTCAAAAATGGACCTTTTTCAAGACCCCAATGGGCAACTCCCCTTCGAGATGGATCAAGCCTCAAAGTGCAGTAGAAGTTTCCAAGTGTCACATGTTGAGACATAATCCCTATCAAGTTTCAAAGTAGTGGAACTACCACGTGTCCTATCCCAATGCAGTGGAAGCTAGCAAGTGTCTACATCCACGCTTCCAACCTCTAACAAAGTTTCAAAGCTTATTCCAATAAGCTTATTTCAAAGCCATAGATGCCACCACATGTCTTCACTTGCATCACAGTGGAAAGTAACCATAACAAGTGAGAAAGGCACAAAGGAGTTGCTAAGAAGAATGATAGGCCTGCAAATGTCAAATTTAGGACGATTGACTAGTCAATAACCTTCAAAAGATGAAAGACCTATGGACGTTAGGTTTGCTGCAATGAAGTGTCTAACTGATCTTTGCAGGCTTATAACACAGACCCAAATGCATTCATAGACCCTAAGGCTAGGGCCAAAAGGTAGAAGAGACAAAGAAGGAGACTCAATAGGAGTTATTTCTAGTAGGTGGAACAGTCCACCAGGTAGGTATTTGGGGCCTGCAAACATTGAAAGCACAGCCTATTTGTTCCCTTTTGCATAAAGGCAACATGGACAACTGCGCGGGTAGTAGATGATGGAATGAGTGGTTCAAGCTCGAGAGAGGACATTGGAGATGAATCAACATGCCATAGTTAAGGTAGCCACCCTGCTCCAACATGGCCCTCCTTGACAAACCAAAAATGCATCTAAGGCATTAATGCGCAGCATGGGTTTCTCCATGGGACAAATCGCCAAGCCTCTCTTGGCCTCTATATAATGTAATCTCTTGTATCATTTGAAGGGAGATCTCTTTATGATCAGAAGCAAAACTATGCCCAAATTGAAAGGCATTACTGAGACTTTGAGCTCACATTGTTGTTCATATTTCTTTGTTTGAATCAGAAAGCAAGTTACTTTCAGACTTTGTGTTGTTATAGCTTGTATCATTCTAGGAGATTGTTCTTATGTCTGTTTCCTGAGTGTATTCTTGTTTATTCAAATTAAAAAGTAGAGCTAGTGGAAGTGTTAAAGAAGGTGTCCTAAAGCCAGCTACTTTCAGACTTTGTGCTGTCATAGTTGTCTTCAGTGTGTGTTTATTTTTTGTTTCTATGTAAAGGGCCTTGGGACGACTTTGTGCCCCCATTGTTCTTTGTATCTCACTCTTGGGCAGTCAAGGTGGAGACTTTGTGCTACATCTTAGATTGTTGGTTACCTTGTATCTTGTTACCTGTTACTTATCCTACCAAAAAGATTCATGTTGTTTGCAAGAACAAACACTTTTGAAAGAAGAGAAGCACCTTCTATCACTTCATCAGGATTTCTACTATCCAGGAAGGGATCTGGCTCTTGGTTGAGTGTTACTTTTGAAATAAGAAAAGTACCTTCACCAATCGTCCAGGATTTCTCCTCTGTTTTTTAACATCATCTCTGAAAAAAGAGATATGGATGGTTTATCTTACCCCTGTGTCTTACTTTTTGCTTATATATATATATATATATATATATATATATATATATATATATATATATATATATATATATATATAGCCTCCTCATATTTAATAGGGAACCTCCCCTTGATGAGAGGAGAGATTTGTCCCCTTTGGATGTAGTAAACCTGCAACTTTGGATGACCAATCTCCCTATGCTATGGTGATAGGAATTATTTTGCTCTCCAGTTAGCTGGTCAAAAAAATATTCACCCAACACATGCTACACCAATTCTTGAATAACATGTGCAGGTATCATTATTGATAGTAATCATAAGATCTTATAGATGTCAATACCAGACTTTTCCATATAGCCTCTAGTTATCTACCATGCCCAAACATGGCACAAGTTTAGTTGACAAATTAGTAGTTCTTGAGAAGTCTCCATGATACTTAGTACATCATTACACATCATATTTTTGATCACACATCTAAAATGAATCATGCTCTTCCTAATGTTTCCTAAACACTGAGTCACGTGCCTCTAGTGTTACTCTATGCATCGATCTACCTGGTGACTCACCACAAATGTATGCACAACACTCTAGAAAATCTAAGTTATATGGTCCACACTAGCCTTCTCCTTCCAAGAATAATATGTCTTACTTGTTCTTCTTCATATAACTAAAATACTTCAAATAGGTACAATTTTAGGTATCTTATGTACCTCCTCTTTTTCATGGATTTTGTTTTCCTTCAGCATCTTTGGCTAACAATCATGTGGTCATTAGGATACCACAACTTATAGCCCTTCTCTTTTTTTATTATTCACATAGATGATAATCACATAGTTGAGAAAACATAATAGAGTAAATGCCTTATCATCATCCTTCACCGTCATTAATGGAGACCAACGTGCTCCTCAAATTGTATAATTATTTCTTCATTAGGAACATTGTGTTAGTGTTGATCTATCTAGAAAAGATTTTGTAGCTTCTCACACCACTCTCTTGTGGGCTTCTCCTCAACAACATTGAAGATAATAAAATCTTCACCAAAAAATCCTCCATCTTGATCCAAATAGAGAACTTCCTACCATAATTTTTTTTCTTTCTCAACTTGAAATTGGTCTCTCCTTCTATCAAAGTAACTTCCACTTGAAAAAAAATACATTCAATGGAAAACACTCAAAAATAGGAGTTTTTCACCATGTCTCTGATACCAAATGTTAAGAAAAAAAGCTCTTATAATAAAAATAAAAAAAGATTAAAAAAATTGAGACAAGAGGGAACACATTACATAAGATATAAATGGAAACCTTACAATTTTCAAGGAAAAACCACAGGGAAAATGATAGCTTCCAGACTTCATTAATTTCAGTAAATATCCTCTCTACAATAGCTCCTTCAACAACTCCTTTCATAGTGATAACAACCAAAAACTTAGGTCATCTAATCATACAAATCCTATAGGATCTAACCTCCAACCTCAAGGACAACCATGCTTATAAAATTACACACAAAGCATCTAGGTGAGCAAAGCAACATAGCCTCTAGGCTCTATCTTTCTACAAGCATGCAAGCCCTAGATTTCAAGGATCCAAGGGTGATCCTCAAAGGGATAAACAAATAAATATAAGATCACATTATTTTATAGAATTTACAATGAGAGAGAGTGAGAAGGAAATAATAACATCATGTTGGCCCAAAAATTGTGCCACAACCCATGTATGAATAGTGATCAATAATGTGGTGTTTGTCTTCATGCTCAAAGGGTCAATAAAGTAGATCCACTAATTTAAAAAAAATCCATCCACATCCATCTGCTTAGAAATATGGCACCCCACTCACACATGTTAGTTTAATCAAAAATAATGGTATTCTAGCTTCTTCTTCATATGTGCATACAAAGTCCAAAAAGGTGTTATAATCACCTTTTGACTTTAACCAGACATTTTGAACCTTGGAGAACCACATATGTTACCCCACACTTGACCTCTTGTATTTTATAAAAAAATATAAAACCCATGTGTCTACCAAGGACAAAACCATGTGCCTTGGTGGAGTGTTACACCCTACTCATCTCACATCAACTTGATCACATGTGAGAGACCCTCCATGGGCCCCTAACACATCAGTAATCAACAACATCACTAACTAGCCATATCACTAGCATGCTATACCACCTTAAATAGTGACCATGAATAGTAATCCATGAATGTTTATTGTGCATATTGAATTCACACCTGAAAAGTGGACTTATTGAGCCAAAGCATCCTCTCGACCTCTTCACATAGATCTGCCAACCTGAGAAGGCCTCTTCTTCACATGAGAAGTCACTTGAGTAGTTGCATGGGGGAAAATGGTGTTAGGCAGGTTTGATAAGGTATATGCCCTCTAATATATGAACACTTTTCATCCAATTAGTATGTAGTCCTTTATGAATGATCATTAGGAGAGCAATCACCTCAAAACCTTGCTTTTTCCTTGTGAAGAGCTCAAGAAGACATAGTTTTTTCTTAGAACTCATAAGAGAAGGTGCATGGGTCCAAATGGATCTTGGAAATGTTTAAGAGGTTCCATTACTCTAAATATATGGCATTGGTTCATAATTTTATGTCTTCAACTTTATGAATAATTATTAATAAGGTAAGCACCTAAAATTGCCAATTTAACCCTTCAAAGAGTTTGATGGAGAAAAATGGTGGTTTGAGCAGTTTTAATGCACTTTAAATTCCTTATAATCATTTTAATGACATTTATAGGTCTCATGAACACTTGGTGGATAAATATATTGGCAAGTGTGGGGAGAAAATGTACAAAAATGGTCTTAAAATGACATTTTAAGGCATATATGTAGGGGTTTGGACTAATGAAAACCTCTTAAAAAGATATTATAGATCTAGGCAGAGGTCTGATGCCCCTCAAACCATCCATTACAAATGCCTTTAGGGTATCAATAAAAAAACTTCAAGCCACTAGACTAGAACATGTGAAGATTGTCTTCTTAGTTGCAAGTTATAAAGACCTAATTATAAGAGATCCACAAGCTATATAAAGATAGCATGGTCTTCTACTATGCATTAATGGAGTTGACTAGTTGATATAGTATAATGATATAAGAAGATTAGACCCTACATGAGTGATAATTCTATTCTCACTACCTTTCTTTTGGATCAAGTTAACTTTGGTGTGAACTTGCAGGTTTCTAATGGCAAAAATCATTGACAAGGAGTCTAAGTTTTGAGTTTCACTCTTATCAAGATCAGAGATAAATTTGAGGATCCAAAAATAGCATATCAAGTTTTAAATGAGGATAAGTGGTCATATGTCATAACATGAGTTTGTAACTCTCAAATCAAGGAGATCAGTTTCATGAGGAGAATGCGAAGAGTCACAAGAAGCTAAAAAGAGATGGTACACCATCTTGATGAATGCATTATTACCCCAAGAAACACATGTTGAAAAAGATGACAAGAATATTTTATCATATTCCACTTAGAATTGTAAATGGTTTGTGATGAATGACACTTGTTATGGACTCTCTCAACGTCCCTTCTCTCTCTTCTCTCTCATTTCTTCTATAAATACTACCTTGAATGGTATTGTATGGATCCTCCACATAAATATGGTGAAGCCCTACTCCTTTGAAATCATATGAATGAATAGATACTAATTTTTACCTTCTTTTATGGTTGTGTTTAGTGTAAAATTTTGGGTGATTAATTTGTTTTTGAGATAATTCAATTTTACAAGGCTTGTGTCTCCCTCATTTACCCCCATGCACTTTATATCTCTCTTGGAGGTTGTAGTTAATGTCACCGAGGGTTAAATATGGATTAGAAATGGTAATCACCTACCCTCTTAGTCTTTCAATGCCTTACCTATATACAAAATACTAATGTGAGAGTAACATATTGGGAATAGTGCATGATAAGTTAATCCTATAATTCATTATGCACCTACAAATGTGAGGTAGTGGTCATAAGTTTGGTTCATCACCTCACATTTAATTGTATTCAATCATTTCTCCCCCTTTTCCTTGCAATAAATAGTTTTAGTAGTAAATTAAGGTGATACACCAAGGGAGCTAGCCCTAATCTAGAGATTCACCTCAACAATTAGGCCACCCATAGCCTAGAGGTGTCTCCATGCGTCATCTCAATGAGGAAGGATTGAATAACATCCTTAAGGATGTAGTTTAGATTTATAACAATCATTATTACTGTAAAATTCCTAGATAATTACAAAAAAGATTAGAGATAATTTGAGAAGGCCAATGAGTAGGAAATTTATAAATATATAAATCTAAGAATTAAAGAGTGAGCGATTAGGGGGAAGAGTCAACATATTGAAGAGAGCAGTCAACAATATTAAAGAGATAAAATGTCATAGAGTGGAATAAGATTTCAAAAGATAAAGTTGAAAATTATTCAATGAAAAGATTATGATTGTCAAGCACAAAGAGGATTAGAAGACATATTAGAGAATAGAGAGTCACTGTGAATGTATATTTTGTTAAGGCCTATTTTCATTCAATAGAAAATAATGAATGTTATTTTTTCTATGTGAATATGGATGCAAAACCAACGACATCCATTCACTAAGATGCCTTACTATGACTACATCAATACCATATTAGAGCAATCATATTGAGTTTTATTATGTGTGATAAATTATTGCAAGTAAATAAAAATTATGTGAAAAGTGTGAGCCTCATCTAGAGTCTAACATAGGTGGTGAAACAAAAATGTATTTGAGTCATTTACAGTTTTTTAAAGAGAAAATTTCATATGAGAAAGGATAAGTTAATTATATGTGTATGAGAACTCTTGAATGTGTGGAGAAAGATACGAGAGGCTCTTGTAAAATTATAATGAAAGTTGTGAAAGATAAGCTTACTTGAGTAAATTATAGGTTGTGAAATATAAGGGTGTTGGAGTAAGTTAAGCTTTTGTTTATGTTAAGTTTGATTAAGGGATTAATATTTTGAGAATGGTGTGCACATTATTTCAACATTTCCATTTTAGGATGTCTATCCCACCTTAGGTGTGCACATTATGCTGACATAATGTTTTCATTCCCACTTTGGGATGCGACATCACTCTCTCTCTCTCTCTCTCTCTCTCTCTCTCTCTCTCTCTCTCTCTCTCTCTCTCTCTCTCTCTCTCTCTCTCTCTCTCTCTCTCTCTCTCTCTCTCTCTCTCTCTCTCTCTCCCCCCCCTATATTATGATAAATCTATTAGTACATTTATAACAACAAAAATAAGGAGAAGTGAATAATGAATTGATTGGAATATAGAGATTATCTTTTGCATGTCTCTTTCATGTGTGAAAGTCTCACTGTGGTAATGGAGTGATTGTTTGATCTTTTTTTAGAGTGTTTATCACTTAGATATAGTATCAAATCATTTGAATATTTTATGAAATCCATTTAACCATAACTTCTTGCCCACACTCTGCTAAAAGTATCTCTAATCTAGCCTATAGCCCTTCCAACCTTATTTTGTGTAGGGTTTGTCTTGAATATCTGGTTCATTTTTTAGCATCTCCAATATTTTGCATTTGATAATGCATTAACATTAATTTACTCTATTATAAGTTGGATTTATTGTTAAATCAGTGCTTCACTCATTAGAGATATATCATAGAATGGTATAAAAGGTTTATAATAATCATATTTTCATCTCCCATGCCTTTTCTAGTTGTACAATGTTTGTTGAATCTCATATTTTTGCATTATGATTGCATTATATTGGATTTTTGTAAATCTACATTTTTTTAACTTAAACCATGTTGTGTTTTGATAAATAGATCTTTACTTGGATGGAATCTCATGAAACGGTTTATGGGTTATGAGTGCATCATTTTCAGCTATTTAGAACATTTTATAGTTTTGGATTTTGTTGAACATTATCAAGTTATATCAGTTTTAATACTAATATATCAACTATTTTTGGCATGATGTACAACCTAGCATCTCTTTAAAATCCTCATTTTAAGAACTTCCAGAACTAGGTTTTTGTTGGAACATGGTATTGCTATTATAATGTGGTTATTAAGGTTTTAATTTTTCATTTAAGGCAAAATGTTATTAGAAACTATTTATAAAGGCCATCTATATAATTTTTGTGGTATTATTATTATTATTATTATTATTATTATTATTATTATTATTATTATTATTATTATTATTATTATTATATTATTATTATTATTATAGAGGAGAATTTTATAAAATGTGGATAAAAATTGTAATGACCATTTAGTGCCAATTTTTTGTAAACTTTGAAAAGTGGATGTTGGGTGTGAAGCCAATATTCATAGTCACTACTCAAAATCACTATTCATGGTCACATGACATGCAGGTATTATGGCATGCAGATGATATGGCATGTGGTATGTAGGTGTTGCATGGTGGTGTGGTCTATAGGTGATGTAGATGATGTGGCATGAAAGTAATGTGCCAGGAAGGTGATGTGGCATAGGCCCATAAAGGGTCCCAAGTGTGATCAGGATGATGTGATGGGGAATGGGGCATAACACTCTAGTAAGGGACATGGTTTTATCTTTAGTAGTCACATGTGGATTTTCATGTGATGAAAATAACCAAGGGTTAGTAGTGGGATGCATTTCTTGATGTGTCCTTAATTACCTTATATGGATAAATTCCAAAGGTGATTACAACACATTTTGGACTTGTGTGAGGACATGGAAGAAGAAGACAAGAGGATAACTATTGGTGATTGGATTGACATGTATGATTGGGGTACAATTCTAGGAGTCACATGGGGTGGCTTATATCTTGTTTAAATTGGATCATGCACTTTATTGACCTTAAATATGTAGACAAGATGGTTACCTTTTTATTTGGACTCAGTTGTGGAAGTGTGTCACATATTTGCGGTCACCATGAAGTTTCTCCCTCTCTCTTTTCTCTCATTGTAAAATGATATAAAGAATTATGTTCTCCTTTGCATTTATAATCCAATCCCTTTGATGGATTCCCCTTGAGAATCCATACAAACCTTAGGCTTTGATGTTTGGAGTTTGAAGCCATGAGCTCACCTTGTATTCTTTATTTTTAAGCATGGTAATCCCTTGGATTGAAGGCTAGATTCTTGTTAGCTCAGCTCATGCTTTGAGATGGAAGTTGATGCTTTAGATCTTAGTTTGTATGCTATGGATGTTAACATATATGGATTTGTATATTGTATCTTGGAGGTTAGGGCCTTGAAGGATTGGTTATAAGCATGGCTCACTTGAGTGCTTGGTATGCTAGCAATTGAAAGGAGTTGCTGAGATGAGCTATTATAAGAGATATTTGCTATTGCAATATGAAGTTTGAAAGCTGCCATTACCATTTGGTTATTCCCTTGATGGTTTTCCAAGGGTTTCCACATAATATTTTATGTAATGTGTTCTATCATATTGTGTCATTTTTGTATCTTATTTTATTTCTAGATTAACTATTGCACATGTTTAGGATTATGTTTTGGTTCCTAACAAGTGGTATCATATCTAGGATTTAGCTATTAGTAACTAGGCTATGCATGTGTGTAGATCCTATCAAGTGGTATCAGAGTTAGAATTTAGCATTTGGCACCTGAGCCATGTTTATGTATATCCTAACTAATGGTATAAAATCCATGGTTGTTGGCTATTTTGTGCAAGTGGGAGCTATAGGTGAAGAGACAAGATGTGTGTGTGTGTGTGTGTGTGTGTGTGTGTGTGTGTGTGTGTGTGTGTGTGTGTGTGTGTGTGTGTGTGTGTGTGTGTGTGTGTGTGTGTGTGTGTACAAGTTTTTATGGTAGGTATTTATATTTATGGGAGATGCAGATGGAGAATGGAGGAGAATTTGAACAAGCTTTACTAGAAAATCAACACCAATATAGTGTTCCTGATGAAGAATCAATTGTATAGCTTGTGGTAGAGAAAGTTAGTATTCATTGGGGTAGATGGAGGGTGATAATAAGGCATGTACCTTTTTATGGTTCTTAGCTAGTTAATATGTATAATTTATGGTATCCTACTACTATAATGTATTGGCTGAGATGGTTTTGAAAAATTCATGGAAAGAAGGAGGTACAAAAAACTTGAAGTTGTACCTATTGAAGTAGTTTAGGATGATGGAGAAGATCAATTGAGACTTGAGGTTCTTGAAAAGAGAAAGCTAGTTTTAAATCAATCCAAAACTTAGAGATACATTGAGTGAAATGCTTGGTGATTGTGTTGTAACCAAAACAAGTAGCCAGGAGGGTTGTAGTGTAGTTGATGTGAGTATCTAGGTAGATCGATGCATGGAGTAACTTTGCATATGAGCTAATTTGACATGAGGTATAGTAGGATGTAGTTTGATTGTAGGCTCAAAAACTTAGTTAGTGTAATGGTGTACTGAGTAGTGTGATGACTTACCTATAAATTTGGATAGGTTCCATGTTGAGCATGCGAGGTAGTAGTTTAATATGTGTAAAAGTCAAGTGTTGATTTCTATGGGTTCTTCTCTCTCTTGTTGTAAACTAATATCAAGAGTGTGGTGTGTACTTGTTATTTTTCAAGGATGGATCAATTGGTTTCTTGCATGGTGATCTCATGATGAGATATAGTAGTTAGATGGATATGTGTATGAGGTAAAGAGTTAATGGTCTATGGTTTGAAGATTGTACGTGTTAAAGCAGATATGTGGATGGAGTAAAATGGTAACTTCATGGAGAGCCAATGTTTTATCTGATGTTTTTTCTATGGATTTATATCATGTTGGTTATAGGCCCCAACATGATGGAGATCAATGTTTTAATGGCTTGAGTGATTAGGACAAGATGAAGAAGCAAACCAAGGATAGAAAAGCACATAGACATGAAATAAGGGAATAAAGTATCCCTTTTTTTGAAGTATTTACATTGTATTTTGGAGTGTCCTAGATCAAAGGAGGTGAATACATGAATGTCTTGCATATTGCATTTATTGGGAGTAGAAACCCTCGTGTATGCCATGGTGTGCACTAAACTAGATACTTCTAAGTAGTGGGAGAAATGAGTAGTTTATGGTAGAATCATGAACAAGGATGGCTCTGTGGTGAAGTGGGAGTCACTTAAGAAGATACAAATATGTTATGGAGGAGTAGATGTTGATAAATTTGGTTAGGGCATAAATTTTTTAATATTTCAAAAAAAATTCTACTAGTCGTGTTATGGGGGCAACAGTGGGCACAGATGGTAACTAGTTAACAAAATATATAGGTGTGGTAAATCCTATGTATATTGAATTCAACTAGGAGATTCTTCATTTGAATCCAATATTCATAGTCTCTATTCACAAACACTATTCATAGTCACCATTCATGGTGACATGTCATGTGGGTGATGTGTCATGTGAATGATGTGGCATGTGGTACGTAGGTATTTCCTGGTGGTGTGGTCTGTAGGTGATGTAGACGATGTGGTATAGGCCCATGGAGGGTCATAAGTGTGATTAAAATGATGTGATGGGGAGTGGGGCATATCACTCCACTAAGGGACATAGTTTTGTCATTATTAGTCACATGTGGTTTTTCATATGGTGCAAATGGTCAAAGGTTATTAGTGGGGTGAATTTGTTGATGTGTCCTTGATTACCATGTGTGGAGAAAGTCCAAAGGGGATTGTAACACCTTTTGGACTTGTGTGAGCACATGAAAGAAGAAGACAAGAAGATAGTTATTGGTGATTGGCCTCATATGTGTGAGTGGGGAATAATTATAGGAGTCACATGGAGTGTTTTAGATCTTGTATAAAGTGGAACATCCACTTTATTTACTATTGGATATGAAGATAAGATGGTTGCTATTACATTTTGGACTCACTTGTGGAAGTGGGGCACAAGTTTTTGAGCCACATGGAGGTTGCACATGTTCTTATCTAAATGAAGATATTATTTGATGACTTTTGGCACATGAGGAAAAACACCACTAAGGATCACTATACACCTACTCATTATGGTGCATTTTTGGGACCATTGTGCATTTTTCCCTCTTTTTTCTCTCTCATTGTAAGTGTTATTTAAGCATGGTTCTTCTTTATATTTTGTAGTCCAAGATGTAATTATTAAGGATTCCCCTTGAGGATCTAATAAATCTTTGGGCTTGCATATTTTGAGGTTTTAAGACATGATCTAACCTTTTATGCTTTGTTTATAAGCATGGTATTCTTTGTTTGTAAGCATGGTAATCCCTTGGGTTGAATCCTAGATGCTTGTTAGCTCAGATCATGTTTGGAGATGGAGGTTGATGATTTGGAACTCACCTTGGATGATATGGATGTTATCATTGAATGGAGTTACAAGTTGTATCTTGGAGGTTAGATCCTAGAATTAGTTTTTGTAATCTTGGCTCTCCTAAGTTCTTGGTATGTTAGCACTTGAAAAGAGTTACTCAGATGAGCTATTGTAAGAGAGATTTGTTGATGCAATATGAAGTCTGGAAGCTATCATTACCCCATAGATTTTACCTTGCTAGTTTTTAAAGGGTTTCCATGTAATATCTTATATAATGTGTTCTCTCATGTTGTGTTGTTTTTGTATCTTGTTTTATTTTTGCATTAATTTTTTCACATGTTTAGGATTATGTTTTTGTTCCTAACAAGTCATATCAAATCTAGGATTCAGTTGTTGGTACCTAAGCCATGCATGTGTGTAGATTATTAGTGGAGGCATTTTTTATCAACACACTTCTTTTGAGATGGCTTACATTCATGATTTTATTTCACTTGTTCTCATTGTACCTTATATTTTTACACTCATGAACACGTTTTCAACTGAGATCGATGTACCCACATTTTGAGTACTTTTAGTGCCACTTGTCCTTTTCAATTATCCTTTATACACCTTAGCCTAAATTATACTTCCTTTTTGGACACACTATTGGTGTCATATTATTTCTAATTGTTTTTAATGTTCTAATAGTTTGGATGTCATCTTGTGACTTTCTCGCATTTACTTTTTTGAGAGAAAAGGAGATTTTTTGTCAAAAGATAAATCTTTGTATAGGGTGTGTTTGTTCTTGTCAACTTTTGAAACAAAGGGAGTCATTATTTTATGTTGGGGGGTATTTATTCTCCTCCTCAACTTCTTATTATGACAATGGATACCCAATTCTTTGAATCCCTCAACACCTCCAACTACAACACATGAAAGATGAATATGAAGCTACATTTGATAATACATGGATTATGGAAAATTGTTCTTGGTCACTTTCCTATGTTTATTGAAGAGGAATACATTGCTTGGATTGATTGTTTATTGGATTAGGCATGTTACATTATTTGTTTCCATGTTTTGGAAAATTTAAAGTCTCACATTACACATGCCACATAACCAAAGGTAGCTTGGGACACTCTTGCAACATTATTTGGGGAGGTCACTTTACCTTCACTAGTTCCTATTCCTTATCCTCCCTCCCTTAGTGAGGATTATTTTATTGGTGAAATTATTATTGTTCATCCATTGAATTCTCCTATTTGTGAGGATGTAACTCTTGATGATGATTTGGATATGGTGTTTTTAACTTGTCCTCATCCTCCTCCTTCTATTAATGAGGATCTATTTATTGGTGGCATTCTTGTTTTTCATCCACTAACTCCTCTTTATGTTAGTGAGGATATATTTTTGGTGTTTTTATTGTTGTTCATCCATCATTTCCTTCTTCTATTTGAGAGGATATCTTTATTGGTGACATAAATGACATTCATCCATAACATATTCCTCCTAGTGAGGATTTGATACTTAACGATGATTTTGATGAGGACCTTTTGTCTCCTACTCTTCCTACTCCATTTTTTGTGAGGAGATGTTTTTTAAGGATGAGACACCACCAACATATATTGTGGATGTCCTGGACGAGAAAAAAACACCATTTATTATCAATGACCTCGATGCGACACCTCCACTGCCTCTTCTTTTTGTTTTTTAAAATAATTATTTTTTGGTGTTGACATGGATGAGATAAATCTATCTCTTTCACAAATTACTATTGTTCATGTTCAGTCTATGCCCAGGTGGGCATCTTATACTTTGTCATTGGTTGATTTTTTGGTGATTATTATATTCTTCCTTACACATGCTCTCCAATTTTTGGTATAACTTCTTTATATCATGATGTTTTAGATACTTCAATTATGTTTTCTAAAATATTCAACAAACTAGTATGGGATATTATTTTGCATGAGAAATACCTATAACTTTTAAAGAATCACATACAATAGTCATCATTTATTCCAAAAGGAAAAACACATGGATGTTTTACATGGGACTATATCACAACTCATGTAGGTGGTTCCTTACATTTGTGAAAGATATATAATTTTAATCTATTCCTAGGATGAATAAATTTGTCCTTACAAGGACTTCACATGAAGTCCTTATTTCCCTATTTTTCTTGTGTTTATACATGGGTACCTTAGAAGGCCTAGTAGTTGGGATCCATCTATGTTTTTTCTCTCTCCCTAACCATAGATTAAGGGAGGGTGTTGGAGCATTCACATTTATTTTCTCACTAGTTTAGGTTGAGTTATGTTTAGGCTCTTAATTATGTGCACTAGAAGTTAGCTTCTAATATTGTGATTAATCCTACCTATGGGTTTCACATGGGTTTTACTATTTACCAAATGGGTATGTGCACATTATGTTTACATATCCACTATGGCAACCTAGATATAATCTACCCAATATGTTGACATACATTATGTTGATAAACATATTTTTACTCAGATATAATTTTGTTAAATAGTTTATCAGTTATAAGCATCTCACTTCTAGATTTCTAGAACATTTTATGTTTTTTAATTTCATAATGTATTGGAAACATTATGGCTGTTTTAATAATGATGCTATCTATCTTTGGTGCCATTGGTATATTACCTACCTATTAAGTTATTAAACAATGCCTGATCTTCTTTGACATCATATTGCTATGGAGGATTTTATTAAAGGTGGTGTTATTTTTTGAGGAGGCTTTGTTAAAAGGGGTAAACATTGTGTAAATGGGAGACATTTTTTAATATCGGGACAATTTTTTGTAAAGTGGGCATTATTTTAAAATAGAGTGAAATTTTTAAATGTCATATAATATTATATAGATGAGGACCAAGATCAGTTTATTCTAAGGTGGTAATTTATAGTTTTTTAATCCACACTCCTTATATATTGTTAGTCTAACATGGAGGGTGAGTTTTGATCTAGTAGGTGGTAAGAACCCTTCATAAGAACTCTTCATTTTTTATATTTTCACTATGTATATGAACACATTTTTGGCATAGTTTAATGTTCCATATTTTAGTGTGTATTGTACCATTTTTAAAACTTATGATTCTCATAGACGCATCTTAGATGGTAACTAACATCCATTATGGGGGACATTTTTAATTCAAAATTTGGTGTTTTTTGGCTAGCCCCAAACCCCCACACCCAACCCCTTGTTTAGTTATTTTGAGTGTTGAAGGCCAAAGGGTGAGGTTTTATTTGATAGATCATCATATCACTCATAAAAACACTTTATTCCATTCATGTTCATTTATTTGTACACTTATAGATGTATTTTTAGTAGAGTCTGACATCTTGTATTATTTGAGTAATTTTTTGTGCCACTTGTGTTTTTGGTTGCACATTACTCATATTGTTATAACTAATGCTTCTAGGCCTACTATGCTACAAACTTTATATATCTCATTCTAATTCCACCTACATAGATGCCTACCTCTTTTGAGAAGCATCCCAGTATTTTTGGCTCTTGAATGCTTCATTATATAAGTCACACTAATAGACTTGTGGTCATTAATAAGTATTTACAAGGAATTGCTACCCATTCATAGCCTATTACATGGATTAATTAGCATGGCATTGGTTATTCACCAAGTTTTTCATATTTGATGAGATCATTTTATGATAGATCTTAGTTTTTTTACTTCGCTCTTCATGAGGATGTTGAGCAACACATGAGTTATGTTGTACTTTCACTCAGTTCTAGGAATCATAAGATTATAGTTGTCATAAATGATCATCGTAACACCTTTTTTGATGTTACCTCACATTATTATAATTAAAACTCACACATAATTAGAATCCTAATATAATTCGAGATCCAATGCAAGTTGAGATCCCAATTTAACTTAGGATCCCAATGCAACCCATGTTGATAATGTAACATAGGCTAGTAATGTAACTTAGGCTTGTAATGCAATGTAAATCAAGATCCCAATGCAACTCAATATCCAAATGTAACTTAGGTTGGTAATGAAACTCAAGATCATAATGCAACTTGGGCTCTCAATGTAAATCATATTAACATTGCAACTTTGGCTCGTAATTTAACTCAAGCTCCCAATGCAATTTAGGCTCCCAATATAGCTCAAGCTACCAATATAACTTGCAAGTTATGAGTTCAATAGGATTTCAATTGAGCATGATCATGCTCTAGTTAATGTCATTATTCAAGTTAAATTTTCTTAATGGATACATAATCTCAATATTAAATTAAGAATACAAGGCTTGGGGAGCTTAGCTTTGAGCTAGAATATATTGGTTAAGAATAGGGGATAGGGTTATTAAATTGTTCTTTGTTGTTCTCTATTTTAAATGAGTCATAAAATATATTTAATATATTCAAGATACTAATGACAGACTTACCAAACTCTCATCCATTCTACAAGGATTTTTTCACCATTACTAGGGGTTGTTTCCACTAAACCTTTCAAAATAACTCATGAAGATTCACTTTTACAATGTATTCACATAGTCCCATGAAAGTTGTTTGAACCCTAGAAAGGTTCATGTGATAGGCCTATTTGTTTTAATGATATCAAGGAAATAACCATGTATATGGATTCTGATAAAACACCCAGTATTGATGGTTTTCCCTATGAATTTTATCAAGTCCTATGTGACATAGTTAGTCTTGATCTCCAAAATTCTATTCTAATGTTTTTATATCCAATTCTTTGGGCAAATTCATTAATTAGGGAAATATCAAATTCATCCTGAAGGTTGGATATATTGATCTTATTATGAATTGGAGATTATTAACCCTTTTAAATGTCTCATAATCATCTCTAAATATATTTCCCTTATGTTGATACATATTCTTATCTTCACTTTTATAAGTGAGTAAATTGGGTTCATCTAGGATTGGTTTAATCTAGACTATGTTATTATAATCTATATGCAAAGGGTAATACAATTGATCTATAATTCAATCATAGCTCAGAGAAGATAAATCTTACTTATACTTTCAATTGCCAATACATTAGATATTTGGGGTCATGACTAAGATGGATCTACTGGACCTAGCCAAGGGTTCTCTTACCACAATAGTATCACTAGGGACGGTTCCAAAGCTTCAAGTCAAGTAAAACTACATGATAACCCTAACTAGGTCCTATGTTTTCATATTCACTAAAATAATAATAAGGTAAAGTAAAGTCTAATCTAGGGTTCCCAAAAGCTTGTGGCACAAAGTGGGGGTAATAAACATAAAAAAGTAAACATGCATAGAAAACATATACTCATGTCACTGTAGAAGGAATCCTAATGCATGGGAGATAAATACAAATGCATGTCTATCTACTCTTATAAAGGAGGAATAAATTTAGGAATAATTACCTTTGAATGTGAACCCACAAATCCTCAATCTCTCCCTTGGCCAAGGTGCTTCTTAAGAGGTTGTTGTGGTATGTAATGATGAGAAGGATAAATCAACTCTAGGTTATACAACCTATTAATGCATCCAAAATACTTATCCATAAGACAAGATTCATATCTCCAAATAAAGTATGAAACTATAAGTTATGCTCCTAAAGTAAAATAGTGGATAAGCAGATGTGCAATATATATATATATATATATATATATATATATATATATATATATATATATATATATATATATATATATATATATATATATATCTTCTTATTATCTTCTCTTAGAAATGATGAAATAGATGTTTTTATATAGCTAGATCTAACCCTAGTCCTTTGTAAAAATTTAGCTGATAGAGTCAACCAAATCAACTTTGTATTATTATTAGAAAAAATAAATTAGGTTCTGGTCTATGTCAGCCAAAGGATGACCTAGACCCTAAATGAGTTTTATTAATTAGAGTACAAGGTCGATGGGTTTGACAGTGTATCGTAAACCACTAAAAATGATTTTAGGCTAGGGAAGGGCTAATGATGGTGGAAAATGACTAGAAGAGGGTGAAAATAGGAGGAAAAGATCAAGGAAATGATTTTAAGAGATGGTTAGATTGATAACAAGTGGTAGTTTAGGGACAAAAATTCTATGAAGCACCAATGGTTTGCCCACCTCTTTCACAATGCACCCTTTAAGGCATGCATTTAGAAGGATTGAGACTCAATGAGTTATTGTAAGAGAGAAAGTGTCATTAATTTATAAAGTTTGAAAATATTATGTGTATATATATGCCCCACTTGAATCTCATCACATGTCACATAGATGTAACATGAGATGGTGATTTGAGAAAAGAACATAAAAAGACACAATGATAAATTTATATAAACTGTAGTAAGGGGCAAATAAGATAAATGAAATGACATAATTGAAAAACACATACCTTTACTTACCTTAGTGTTGCAAATAAAGAAGGAGATGCAAAATGTGAAGATGTCTAATATAGGGAGCATTAGGCAAACCTATAGAAATTAGTGAAAAAGAGAAAAAAATATTTTTTCAACATAGACATATAATAGGTGAAAATATTATCAATGATCTTAGGATCGTAGAACATTTTATGGTCTGGAAAAAGGGCTAGTAGAAACAAAGATATGATAAAAAGATAGAGTATGATGGTAAATAATTTTGAATAGTAAATATAAATAGGGTGAAAAATAATTCATTTGTTATTTTTACTAATATGAGAAAATAGAGATCTAAAAGACCTAGTTGGAGACCAGAGAGCCATCATGGTGAGAAGATGATAGCTGAGATGGGAAGGACACATAACAGTTGTAGCAAGTGCAACATATGTAAGCAACTAGAAATTTCAAATTTTTGAATATTTTAATTTGAAATTAAGCTAAAAATAGAAAATTGATTGGCAGAAAAAATCTAGGCACTAGAATGAACCCTATGATTTTTTTAGGTAAATTAGGGGTATAATAGGGTACTACATAGGAAGAAGTTAGACCAATAAATGCCCAAGGCATTTATGGTAAATGGGTAAACAATCACCCCTATGGATAAACAAAGTTGACCTAGTCAACTTAATCTATAAGGCAATGGAAAATGATAAGGTTGACTACATAGTAGTGGGCCAATGTAATTTACTAATAGGGGCTGACTACATATTAGTGTGTCAACTTAGTTTTTAAGAGGGACAAGGTTGACTGCATATGATAGGGCTGATATAGTTTGTTTGATAGGACCAATGTAGTAGGAAATTGAAAGGGGTAATCTATTATTGATGTGGCTGATATAGGGCCAATTTAATATTAAATAGGTTGATTCTATAGAAAATTGAGAAACTAAAGCAAACCAATTATTTTGAGTGGCTTATTTGTGAAATTTTTAAGAACGTATTTTTATTATTTATGACATGGATATCTAATACATCGTTTGTTGTTTGATATTTTGAAGATACACTAGAGGTATTGGTGATTGATAGATGTGTCATGGCTACTGAATCGACTTGAGCAATTAATTGATGTGGATAAAGTGCATCTAGTTACATTAGGCTTTCCAGGTATCATGGAGAGAAGCTGCATCTCACTTAGTGTTGATCTCATTATCATGTTTCTTGGAGCATGAGAATGGTTGACCAACACTTTTTGATGGGTGGTGGATGGGGATAACATAGAGGTGGGTATCATGATAGAGGAAATCCATGCCTTATTGGGACTATTGATAAGAGAGACACTAGTGATTATAGGGAAAACAGATGATATAAAGATAGAGGTGAGCACTAACCAAATAGGTGACACACTTGGATAAGATATACTCAAGATTATGGGTCAGTTTGTTTGATGTATATATTGAAGATATTTTGGACTTTTGGAAGGTTGTGATCAGACTTGTGACAACATGAGTGCTATGTCATAAGTCATATGGTAAGGTACCACTATACACAATAGCCTTATGTCAGTCTATTTTGGATCAAAGAGCATTGTATGACTTTAGGGTTGTCATCTAGGTCCATCTCATGCATGATCTGTATGGGATGTTATCTAGAGGGAAGAAGACCATGGGGCCTATTATTTTATTAAGTGCTTGGATATATGAGAGGTTTCCTGTGTATCGAATAGATGGGTTTCCCCACATGGTCAATGATAGGTTACCTTGAGTGATGAGATGGAGGCAAGACCATGTAGTATGGGTCATACCCCATGTGTCATTTCTACAAACTATCACATGAGGGGAGATTGTGTGGCATCCCTACAATCATATTACTACTATTTAGCCTAGTTGGTCTATCATGGTGACAAGGTTGGCATGGGTGTATATTATAGGCCACTATACCTCATGGGTAGAGTTGCATTTAGTGGCACACTTATTAGGATAGGTCATACTCCCACACCCAACAACCCCTTTAGTAGTGCATGCTTATTGGGCATGACATGATAGAGAGCTAAGGGGGAGAGGATGAGGAGTACCATTTGAGAGAACTATTATTAGGCCATGATGTGTTAGACTATGGACTAGTCAAACATAAAAAAACCTACAAGGGGAGGGGATGACATGGATGTGGATGTAGGGACACAATAAGGACCACAATAAGAGTAGGGGCCACCTCAGCCACACCATAGATGGTGGCATTATCAGTGAGAGTGGGTAAAGGTAAGGAAAATAACACAGGATGACCCAATAGCCATTTTAGGACATATCTAGTATATAGAGACACCTCTCAAGATAGGGTCTCGACATGCACAAGTGGTTACTCATAAATTTTTACTAACATGGAGGTGATCCATGGAGGAGACACTTGAGGGTTGATTATATGGAGAGATAGTTCTCAATGGGTGAGAAGATGAAGAGATGGTGCTTGATAGGTGAGTAGATGGGGAGATAGTGGTTGGTGATACTGGTAATGGTGAGACATATTATAATTTTATTTAATCTTTGATATAAGAGAATAGTTACATGTGATGATATTAGATAGTTTTTGAGATATATATTTGATCTAATATCTATTTAATTTTATTTATATAGATTTAATGAAAGAGGATGTTAGATGGGGATCCCTATTTATGATTGTGCACCATGATATTTTGGTGGGGTGTTATTTCTATATGACCCCACCATGCTGGATGATCCTATGGTACCATCTACCCTAGCCTAGGAAGGTTGGTTTAGATTGGTGGGGGAGGTCGTGAGGAAGTTGTAGACATGTGGGGATGGATTGTAACCACTGATAAGGGTGGGAGAGGGAGAGGCATAGGCCTGATAGGCCTTAGCTTAGGAGAGAGAAGTGTATATGGCTACCAAAATTTAGATTTGATAGGTGCAGGCCCAAGTGGCCAACTTACAGGGATAGATAGTAGGATTGAGATCCAAACTATCTCATTAAAATATACCATTCATATGGGACAGTCCTAGGCATTTATGTGTAGCGTGGCTAGGCCATATGATAGGCATGATGGAATCCAACCATATAGATAGAGCCATGTATTTTGTATTGTATAAAACACATGATATATATAGATATTGATTTTGACAGTTAGATTTGATCTCATGAGTTGTATTTGGTTATGGATGTTGATGCATGGATATATATATTTCTAGCACATGTATTTAACTTTTATTGTATATTTTATAGGAAATATATGTGGAGTGTTTTATTTTATAGCATTATGTGATACACATGCATGGTTAAAAAGAAAAAGGCAAAAATTACTTAGAAAAGTATAAGTAATCAAAACAAATATACTACACACTATATCATGATGGAAAATATGTAATAACAAAAGATGACTAAATATAATAAACCAAAGATGGTAAAATAGATAACAAAATGTTTTCAAACCATAAAAAGGCTTGCACCAAATTAAAACAAGTAAAATCACACTATATCACATTGGGAAGTATGAAAATAATGTAATAAAATGGAAGGCATTAGAAAACCAAATGGTATAAAAGCAAAATAATTAATTCAATAAATCCTACTAAATAACATTGGGAAGTATAAAAGAAAAACAAAATTGGCAAAATGAATTTAAATTAATCACACTAATTCAAGATGGGAAGCATGAAAACCTTAACAAAAATGGTTGTATTCTTACATGCAATCAAAAATAAGAAGATAAAAATCAAACATTAATAAATTAAGTATAAAACATACTATATCAATATGGGAAGCATGTCAATCATGTGTAACGCATAACAAATCACTACTAATCTCAAATTTGACACATGTAATTTCATTGTGACTTGGGTACTAGAAAATTTTCTGAGGAAGGCCTAGTCCTATCCATGGTCTTACACTACAACTCACAAGGGTAACATCAATGAGTTGGAAATGGATAGGAAAAATATGTTAAATAAAATGTTTGGATTGGTAATTTGGTAAGTTGTGAGAAAGGCCTGGTCCTATCCAAGGTCTTACACTATAACTCAGAAATAGAATCCCTAAGGGGAGTGATTAGTGAACAAAACAATATTTCTTAAGGGGAAATATTAGGATTAATGTAAATGCAATAGGGAATGTAAAAAAATCACAACTTAGGCATCTATGAGATGACCTTAGGAAACATGAGGCATAATAAGGTAATAGAGAAGACATTAACTGACTAATGACCATCAATATACAAAGAAAACCCTATTCAAAGTAAACACAATGTTTTATGCACAAATAAGTGAGATACTAAGATTGACTCATATTGGTAGTTAGAACAAGAAAAGTAAAATGGACCTACCTCCCCATAATGTGTTCACTATTTCTTAGGACCTCTTACAGAGTCATCAGTCTACTGCGAATATTTGGTACTTGTGTGAGAAAGTAGGTATCACTAAAAAGGTTTTTTTCTTTTTACTTATCCTTTTTCAATATATTGGCCTACTATACCCCAATGGACCTCGACTCTATAATGAGGCCAACTATGGAGTTTGACCTTCGATTAGAAGAAAGGATAGGTGATTTTAATCACATCTTTTAGTGTGATTTGACTTTTGAAATTTGAATGTTGCCTTTTGTTTAAATGAGTTGAATTTTAATTTTTTATGACTTTTAATATTCCTCCTCTATACTGATTTGGAATAGCCAATATGAGGGATAAAAATTTATACACATGAATGAACTTATAGACTTTGGCTAAAGGAAGCTAATTATCCAAAGACATGACTGACTAAACACTTAAGGCTTACCTATGAACCATTATTCTATCTTAAGTTTCAATCATGTGTATGATTAGTTTGCAAAAGGAAATAAGGGGAATAAAGGGAGATAAAAGATGGATCGGTAAAATGAGATTATAATGATATGACTTGTTTCTAACTAATCACATGGTAAATAGGGAGTAATAAGGGGAATAAGGTTTTTATAAAAAGTCACAGTAATGATTATTCATGTTATAGAGATAAGGTAGAAAAAAATAATGAGAAAAGAATAAGACATCCATGGAAATAAATGAACTCATAAATAGAAGGATGTAATCATGAAAAGGAATCCATAAGAGATCATAAAGAAAATGACACCATAGAAAACATATAGTGTGAAATATAAATAGCTATATAAGATAGATAAGTGGATGAAAATTTGACATAGATTCAAATGATATAAAGTAGATAAATATAAAATTGGAGCACACATCTAATCCAAAATGAATAAGAAAGTGAAGGAACATCATGATGTGCTCATGAATACTGGTAAATTTATCCACAAACATTGTCCATAATATCTAATATATCTCTGTGAAGATGGACTCTAACTGTAGCAAGGGTATCATCAATCTTCAAATCAAGCTGGGAAAATACCTCTCATCAAATATCCTTGACTAGAAATGTAGGTATGACTAAAGGATCATGCTTATGAGGGCCATCATGCATAGGATACTAGGGATAAGAAATATGAGTGAAATCTATGGGATATGAAGGAGTCACCGATGGAGAAGGGACTACAAGTGAAGGAAGATCCACAGGTGGAGGAACCATAGGGGAATAAGGGGCCATAGGTGGAGGAATCACAGGGGAATAAGGGGGAGCCTTCTTACATGGGTGACTTATGAGAGGAGGGATAACAGACACAAGAATGGTCATAAGGTGATCCTAGAGATGTTATTGGAGGATGTAGTAATGATCAGTGTGATGGGTACCGCATTGGTGCCACAGATAATATACCTCTCAATATTTGGGAATATACTTAGGTAATCACTTGGGAGGAGGTATAGCCTTGTCTATAAGCTAAGGAAGAGTAGGATGCAAGGTGTCTATATATTATAGAAGCTTTTGAAAATGGGTGGATGAATTCTTATCTATACTGTAGAAGCAATAAATATGCTTGTTAGTAGATTTGGTGGGTGTAATAATAGAGGGAGTGGAAGCAAAAGCTAGGGAGTGTTGGTAGAGTTTATAGTCTCTAGTCTAATGACCAAAAACTCTATGGATGTCATAGTATGACTGATCATCCCATTGTTTAGGTAAAGGAGCAAGATAAAATAAAGGAAGCATGCCATCACCAAGGGGAAATGGGGCTGGTGGAGAGACTAGACAAGGCTTGATTGAAGGAAAAAGTGATTAGAACTAGGAAGAGGTTCAGTTAAAGGTAGATTAGGAATAGGATCTGGACTACGCTCAACTAAGAGAGGAGTAGGATGCATAGAGGGTTTAAGGATAGTAGAAAACATATTAGGGGGGAAGATGACTATAAGGATCCTAGTATTTATCAAAGTGATAGGGACCAGTCATAACACGATCCATAAGGATGCTCCTAAGAGGTTTTTTGGAAACTAGAGGTGTGTTGTGTGAACACACCATATCTACTCTATGAACAAGAGGAATAATGCTAAAATTATGAACTATATAAGATGAAATGTGATAAGATAAGCAAAAAAACTAAAACAAAAAATAATAATGAAGGATCTGAACATCTCAAGCTTGAACAAGACCTCCTAAAAATGGGTCATCTAAAGTGTTATTATAGTAAAATTGGTGTTTCTATTCATGGACCTAGTCACATACCTACCTAACCATCTAGATTGGATATAGGATTTTCCTAGAAGAGGTGTATGCCTTGACTTCTTATAGCACTCAACATTTAACACTCAACTACACTAACATCATTATATATAAGGTGCAAGCCTTATGTTCTCACTTGAAGTGCAACATAGAAGGGATCAGGGTCTATTGGGTTAGTTGTGTCATGACAAAACTCTATTCTTCATGGTTTTGGTTGGTGCAATGATGGTCATGTGATCATAGGTGCAAGCCTTGGGTTTCATGGGTTTAGAGGCAGTCAAGTGCTTGAGGGGAAAAGGGTTATCTAGTTGAGGGATTTGGTCATAGTCTTTCACTCAAGCATGAGTATTATTTTAGGATATAGGGCTTAAGCCATACTTAGAATATTTAGTGTCAAGGGAAAAATATTCATTGTCGATTACAGGTTTTCCATGAACAAACTAGGTTGGGAGTTCACGGGGCTCAATCACACATTTGACAGAATATAGTATGCATTTAATAACCATTTAAAGACTTAAAACATTAATTAATTTAACTATTTCACCAAGTATTCTCAATTAAATAAGTTAAACATCAATACATAGTCCACATAATCTTGAGCATAAGCTCAACTTAAGCTATTATAGGCCTAGAGGCTCATAGGCAAGCTTTGGTGCTATAAAGGGGAGCTTTACAAGCATGCCAAAATACTTATATCTTATAATGTATATTGTTTATCTCTATTTTTATATAGCTTTTCTACTCCAATTCACTTCCTTTATTCAACTAAACTCAGCTTCCTGTTATAGGCTTCAAAGCATCCTAGGTTCATGGGGAATGGAGCATGCCCACTACTGAGTTAGCACTGGAGGTACACATTACACCACCTCCATTATGATTTGCCTTTAATGTGTGTTTATTATTCCATACACCCACTTCTCAATGCTTATTGATTCAAAAAGGAGATACTTGTCTTAACTGGTTGATCGCTATCTCATGCGCCTAGTTCTTGATGCTACTTGGAGTTGTTAATTGCTAGCCAGTTGGTAATTCTAGAAGAAAAAAATAACCATCCACATAGTTGAATCATGCATAGGTTTTTTTTGAGTTGGAATAGATCCATTAATCATAATTAAATGGGTCCCAACATTACTCCATACAAAAACATTAGTCTACCCACAGACTATCCTTTTAGTGCCTTTGCTGCATAAATTTTGGGCATGCTTTGCTATAGTTCTACCTTGAAGTCATCAAAGCCTTGGAACACAATATTAATTTCTTTAATGGTGATATCTATCTTTGTAGAGTTAACCTTGAGCATGAGCACATCCATATTTTCAAGTTCTTTCCTGAAGTCCTCTAGCCTTTCCTTATATTTTTGGACCCCACCATCCGGAATGGCTCCCTGCTCACTTGCCTTTGTCTAGAAGGTGTAGAAAAATTATTTTAGGTTATGATCTTAGGTATTTAGTTGGGTGCTTAATGTATTCACCTATTCCATTATCTTTGTGTGCTCAACCCTACTAATAGTGAATGCTTACTTCATTAATGTATCTTTTTCCCCTTTGCCCTTTTGAGGTGTACGTCGATGATTGATTCTTGGGTGGAAAGTTTCAAAAGATGAAATCAACATCATCTACACACTCCTATAGCTTTGAAAATAGGTCCTCTACCTCATCAATATTTTTTTTATCTCTTTCTTCATTGCTTCACAAGGTTACTCTTCCTCTTCTTGTGTTGGCTTCATTTGAGGGATAATTTGTTTGACCAATGCACACACCTTATCCACTTATGAAAGCTAAGAAGTGTCAGTAACATCCAAAAGGGATGGTTTTACCTCTTCAATGTGCTTGGATAAATCCTTGTGCTTCAAATTTATGGAACTAATTTCTTCTTTTGCCTTGAGTGCAATATCTTTCCATTTGGTGGCCCAAACATCATTAACGATGTTCTTGCACACCACTTCAAAGGCCATCTTAAAGAGGGAATTATCCAACCTCATAGGGTTCATGTCTTTGGGGTTGAACAGTTGGTATTCATGTCCCTCTTATAGCTTCTCAATGATCTATATTGCCTTACCAAGCACCTTAAAATGGGGCTCATCCATGTAGTAGTCAAGTACAAAGGACAATTGATGGCATGTCAATGTTGTTGTAGCTCTAAGGGGCATGTATTCCAGTATGTATAAATCCTAATCTATGGTGAACCCATTATAAATATTTTCCTAGTAACTTGGCTCAAATTCCTCCTTCTCAATGGTCATCTCCTTCTGTTCTTGCACCTCTTCACTTTCACTACTCTCTTCCTTGATGTCTTCTTCCTTTCTTGCCATAGGGGTTCTTATTTGGACTTTTCCCCTTCATCCGATACTTCTTATTTTTCTATTTTTTCCTTTGAGGTAATAAAATCACTTTATTTGTCCCCAGTCACCCCTTCAACACTAGGGTACACCTGTTCTACAACTTCTAGGTTAGTGTAGGCACCAGACACCTCTACTATTTTTTCCCTAATGGGTTCTGCACCTACAACAACCCTCTTCTCTTCTTATTCCTTCTGGGCCTTCTTTATTTATACCTTCCTCTTCTTAATGATTACAATATTCCTCTCTTCTTCTACCCTTATCTCCTCGGCCTCCACTTTATTAATTTCAGCTTGGGACATGACCTTGGTCCTCATGGTCTCTCTCTTGCAGTGCAATTATAGTGTGACATCAATGTGATCCTGATCTAGGCCCATGCCCTTCCATTGTGCTTTAACTCTTCTTCAGTTGGTATTCCTGATGGTCTTACTTCTCCAAGCATGGTAGTAGTGCCACCTTGGAAAGCCTCATGCACTTCTATCTCACTAGGCTCTTCACTTATTTCTCCTTCAATTGAGCACTTTTCTTTGGCCATGGCTTCCTCACTTCCTTCCTCCATCATGCTTGCCGTCCTCCTTTTTTATTTCCTCTTCTACAGATTCCATACCTTTTAGATGTCTGTATTGCTAAGGCCAAGCTTCCTCTAAACTTGCTCTTACATTGTCTCTTCACTTTGGGGTGGTGGGAATGTTTCCTCACTAGATGAGGAGTCTTCTTCAGGCACAATATACACACCCTTCCCAACTTATTCCATCTTCTCTAGTTCTTCCTACACCTCAATGTCTATGAGGGTGATAGAGGGCATCACAAATGAGAATCTTAGCTTCTTCTACTTCTCCTTTGTGATAGGAGAGGTCTTTAGTGAAAACTTTACTCAATTATTTGTTAGGGTTGATGGAGATTGTTTATTACCTAAGGTGATCTTGAACTTTATGTGCTCATCTATTTATTCTAGTGTCTCCCCTTTCTTCTTTGGAGACTTATTTCTACTGATATTGGCATTCCTTCATTCCCAATCATGATGGGGGGATCATTGGTTTGCTTGGTGCTAGAGTTGGGGCCCTTCCTTCTAGGTTTCATCTCATAGTATAGACTATGGATGTAGCCTAGTATGGTCAATTATTGAAGAGGGTGTATGTCAATATGATTTGACTCATCCTCTTCATCCCTTGTTAGTTTCCCATCTAGGCATGTGAACTGGTGCCATAACTTATCTCTCTCCATATCTAGTTCCCTCACTAGAACATCTAATTATTATGCATTAGGGATTATTTTGAACTCATCCCTAAAATATTTGGTTGAGAACACATATGGGAGCTTTAGTTATCTTGGCATGTTTCCCTCAGCCAACAAAAAGCACACCACACAAAAATTTTGTATAATGGCAAAGGTTGGTATCCTATACATGCTCTTCAGGAGCTCTTATGGGATGCACAACTTGATCCTGAATGCCTCAGTATATTTTTTGCATTATCTCATCATGCATGCCTTATACTTTGCATTTAAGGAACTAGGGCAAGTGAATTCCTTGTATTTCTATGTTGGGGAGTCATTGTGCTCTATAAAGACCCAAAGATTGTCATCATTGCTATCTAGTATGCCAATCTCATCTATGACTATCAAGATGATAATGGAACCCTACCTAAATATCCCCTTTATCATGTGGCATTCTAGCACATTCTTCACAAACTCCTTGAAAATAAACTTGGTAATGTTGAGCTGGATGCCCTGTGCCATATGGTATGTAATGTAGAGGTACATTTTTTTTACATTAGTCCAATGACCATTGGGGCAAAGTTTTGAGCTTACAAGGTATGAGGTTGTCCTCATACCTAGGTCCTTACAGTCTTTGATGGGGAATGTGAATCTCCCATTGTAGTAACTCAAGAGCTTTTTTATGCACTCTACCTCTTCATCATCACCCATCATCTCATGGATGTATTTCTTAGCATTTGGGAGTTTGGTAATCCTTATAATAAGGTGTACTGATATCCTCATGCTCCTCCCTGCATATGTAGTCACCATGGATGCATAATAGAAGGAATTGCACTAAATACTCAGGCTTCCCAAAGTATGGTAACTCATATAGCTGAGTTACACCAAAATCAATCAACTTATCTTGAATGGTGACATCGAAAAGCACTACACCTTATTGCATCTTTCTCTCTGTATCCACCATCTAATCCAATACCATATCTTGTGCATGGCTAGAAGTGTGATGGTTATACTCCTTTAACTAAAAAGCGTGTGCAAATGAATGCCAATTTACCCCCACTAAAACCTCTGGTGTAAATTACATGACTTGATAGTACATTTTGGTGAGCACCTTAGATTTGACTTGCATGATATTGACCCCCTCTACCTACAATGCTACTATTCTTTTATGGGCCATTTCTACTTCCACACGTGCTTAAATTGGACTTTGTTGCTGTGGACCCATTCCCTTCCCCTTCTTGGCCATCCTTAACCTACTGGTGTTAAAATGAGAAAGGCTAAGTTTGTCAAAACCTCAAATTATTATTGGTGCTTCACAACTATGAGAATTAAGATTGTATCTTTGGATCCAAGTTTCAAAGTTTGTTAATAGAATATTTGGTGGCAACCTACTTTTCCATTGACTATTTCTTAATGAAATTCCTTTCCACTCCCATCTAAACCAATCTCACCATGAGTGAAATTCCTTCAGATTCATAATTGTTCACTCTAGGTGCTTAGGGGTGCTTGGATTATTGCTCTAGTAGGGTTCTCGCTACTTTGGCTCTCTAGTTTGTTGGTGCACTTTGGCTCTCTTGACATCTCAAGTTTATACAAAGTATATAACAAAACCTAATTATCTATATAATTTTTTATACCCTATTTTCATCTATCATCTTTAGTGCAAGTGTGTTAATGGTGTGGTGGCATCTAAATTTCTTAAAATCCATGAAAATCCATGAAATCCATGAAATCTACAAAAATAATTTGCCACCAACTCATTTATTATGGATCCTTGTGCCTCCACCATCACCACATTCAATTTTCCTAATGATATTTGGTTGAAGTGACTTGTGGTTCAAATGGTCACTTCCTACTCAATTCTAGGTGGATGCTAGTTATCCATGATTATTCCCATTCTACACTTTATTTTCTTGGCATGACCTTCACCTTCAATATGGTAACCTAGGTGTAGCACCTCACATGTGTGTGATTCAACCTTCTCAGTTTCACCTTTTCTTGTTGTGTTTCTATTTCAAGCATGCTTATCTATCTTGGTTAGTTTCTTATGCTTCATATTTGACCTAGCCTAACCTACCCCATATAAATCCATTGTATTGGTCCTCCAGCGCTTGATCCTTCTTTTTTGATTTTTTCGCACATGATCACATGGTGTACCTTCACTATCTTGTGTATCTTCACTTGGATCTAATTTTGTCCAAGTTTGTAACCTCCTTGCACCTAAAACTGTAAGTCTTCACTTGATTGGCCTTATGCATGAAAATGTTAGAGTATTTCTCCCATGGACCTCCACAGCCCTATAATTTATCTCTTATACACTTGGAGTTTATGCATCTTCTTCTCAAGTCTAGTGGTTTCATGTGCCCACCACTTATGTCTAACCTTAGGAATTTTTAGAAAGTTCAAGGGCTCAATTCACCTAATTAGATTTATGCATGAAATGTCATCAAACTTCTCAGTAGGCTTAAAAATGCCACTTCTACACTCTTTACACTATAACCTAAGAGAAAAAACAAAACACAACTATTTGGCTTGTACCAAACATGATGGTCATCTCAACTCAATCCAACTAGTGATCAAGAAGTTGATGGGATTATGGCATAAATACCACCCTATTACTGATATGGCTTCAACCTATTTCTATTAAAATGCCTAGGGATTATTTCACTAGTCAAAGTGTATAACTTGCATGCACTTATCTCTAATATATGGTGGATGATATAGGGACCCATCAACCTTATCTATAGTTTGTTTAGATGCTTGAAATACTTGGAGTCATTGAGAAAAATGAATGCTCCTTTTGCAAGTGCCTTGTTCTTTATGTGCTTATCATGTTAGAGCTTTTGGTGTACCTTTTTTATCTACTAACTCCACTAGGCTTGGGTGTGCATCTCATCTAAGTATTTCAAGTCCTCCAAACTTGTCTTTAGTGACTCTTGGTCATATAACTAACCAATGCACATGATGCATAATGATGGTACCGATAATTCCATTAGCAATATTGCCTCAGCACCAAACATCAATTAGAATGTTGTAGCCTTGTTCAAGTGCTTGTAGGTTATGTGATATGCCTACAACATTATTGATAATCGATCAAACCAATCCTTACAACCCATGTCACATATATTTGTGAGGTATGTTCCCATAATTTTATTAAATTCCTCAACTATACCATTTTCTTATGGATGATAAGGGGTTATTTTGTGGTGCACCACCATATACTCAGCCAATAAGATGCACACTATTTCATTGATAAAGTGAGTGCCCCTATCACTAGTCAGACTAATCAGGCACTTGTACCAAATTATTATGTTTTCCTAGATGAAGAGTATGGCTATAGAAGTTGTATAGTCTTTTCTCAGTGTGTCCTTGACCCATTTGGTTAAGTAATCTATGGTTTTTAGGATATACCTTGTACATATGCGTCATGATATGGGAGTTATCAGCCCAAAAAAATCAATGGCCCATTTTGAATGGTGCCTATGTAAGAATGGGAATGAGTGGAATTTAATATTGATGGTTGGGCTTCCCTATACATTAGCATATATCATATGCCTTAGTGCATTTATTTTCATCTTAGAACAAGCTTGATCACCATAAGCCTAACTATAGAACTTTTATTTTTCATTGCATATCTAGCACAATGTCATTTTACTATGCCTTTATGTGCCTCTTGTAATATTGAGTCTCTTTCATTCTCCAAGACACATCAATTTAGCACTTCATCTCTAATTAGTTTATATAGTTCTCTATTAATGAGTGGAAATGGAGTGGTACAAACTGCTAGTTGTTTCTTCTCTTTATTCATCATAGCCTAGGGCACAACTCTAGATGTTAGAAAGGTGGTGATCTCTACCAAATCCTTAGGGATGCACTAGACTTGGTATAATTATGCATCTGACATGTCATCCTCAATAGGCACCACTACATCACCATAATTGATGTAGGAAAAATGAGCTAGCCCCAAATTTTGCTTTCTGGGCTTAACCATAATGGAGAACTAGAACTCCTAAAATAGAACTATCCATCTGCATATGCACCCATGTAAAATAATCTTGATCATGAGGTATTTGAGCACCTCATGATTAGTGAAAAATATGAATGGGGTTGCCAAAAAATATTGTCTAAATTTTTATAAGGCATAGACCATGGTGGGTGCCTCATGCTTTGTGGTTGTATAATTTTGCTTTATTGAGGTCAAATTACTATTGGTGAAGGAGATGGGATGATTCATTTTAACTTCACCAGGCTATACCAATATTTTTCCAATCATAGAGATAGAGACATTGACATGGAAATGAAAAGGTGTTGTCCAGTCAGGAAACTGTAACATAGGAATGCTAGTCAATTTAAGTTTCAGGGTCTTGAAGGCCTCCTCTTAAAATTCACCCTAGTATAATGGTCCATCCTTGTGAATAAGCTCTTATGTAAGTAAAAAAATCTTTGCATAACTCATTATAAATTTCATATAATATCCATAGTGGCCAGGAAATTTATGAATGTCTTTCTATGTGGAAGGAGTTTGTAGCTGAATGATGATGGAAATCTTCATTAGATCAATGAGAAAACCATCTTTATAGATAATGTGCTCAAGTACATTTATAAATGGTGTTGCAAAGATTCACTTATTAAATTCTAGGGATATTTGGAGCTACCTTCACCTCTCAAACATTAGGTGCATGTTGTCATAATGGTCTTTCATAATTCCATACACTGTCTAATCATCTAGATAGACTTGGAGGAACCTATGGATGAAATATTTGAATGTGGTGATCACCACTTTGGAGAATATGATTGGTGCATTCTTGAGTCCAAAGGGAATCATGTTGTAAGAAGCATAACCCCATTCAGTCATAAAGGTTATTTTAGGCTTGTCCTCTTCCTCAATCTAGACTTGATGGTAGCCAAAAAACCAATCAATGAAAGTGTAGATCTCACAATTTAAGATGCCTTCTAGGACTTCATCAATGAATGGAGTTAGGAAGGGGTCATTAACATAGGAAGAATTCAAGATTTTTTAGTCAATGCAAATGAAAATTCACCCATCTTTATTGATGATTATTATCATTAGACTCACCCACTCAGACTCCTACATAGACTAAATAATCCCTATGGCTAGTATAACATCGATCTGTATTTTGACCTTAGCATGGAGGATGGGATTCATCTAGTAGGGGTAATTTTTGATCGATATTGCACCATTTGTTAGCTTTATGCTCATCTTCCTAAGGCTTGGGTGTATTCCCTTCATGTCTTAGTAAGTCATAGGGAAAAAATCTTAGAACTCCTTTAGGAAGTCTATGATTCATGCCACCTCTATGTTGGACCAATAGGTGCCTAGAGTAGCCATATTTGGCTCTCCTTCTACATTGATAGCCACTTTGATGGTATTGAGTGGTGCAAAGTATGGATCATTCATCTCCTAATGATAATCCTCAACTTTTTAGGTTTCTTGTGTTATTTCAATGTAAAGATGAGTGGTGTCTTCTTCATTGAGAGCGCTATAATCTACTTGGCACATGAGCTTTCTTTTGGCAATTAGCATTTTACAGTAGCAAGCCTTCCAAGTTTAATCATAATACTCACACTATTGAGCATTTGTTCCTCAAAAAAGGTTAGGAGTGCCAACTCCTTTTATTTGAATATGTCTTTCAAGTGATCCTTAAGGATTGTGGAGTCCTCAAACACTGCCCTTTGAATCACTTGTGATGGCTTGACCAGTTACAAGTTCTACAAGGAAAAGGAGAAGGTATTTAGAAAATTCTCCTTAAGAAGTTCCAAATTAGATATTATCTTATTGATAATTTAACATTCCCTTGCCCATGTATTTAGAGTCCTGTAAAAGGTATGCACCCATAAGTTCTTTGGGGTAGTCACACCATATTCAGTTCATGTCTCTTCATATAGGTACAAATGCACCACAAGGTTAGAGTCATAAGAGTACACCAAGATATCTAAGTTTTCATTACTCTTTTCAAATAAAGTGCATATGGTCACCTTTACCTCTATCGAGGTTGGTAAGTTATATCTTTATGTTTCCTACTAGTGTGTGGTAGTACTCCTCAAGGTATACACCAGTGCACCCATTGTGTCTGTCTCCTTGGGGATGAATGCTTCAAGGTCATTAACATATCTTTCCACTGGGTTTCTCACCTCAAATTTTTGGAGCATTTCAATTTTTCCTTTACTCAAGTGGATTACCCTCTTTTCTTTCTTCCTTTAGCATGGGACCCATCATTTTAGAGCATGACCAATTTGGACCCAACCAATCCTCACAGTTGTTGGCACCTTTTCATGTACTAAGCATCATCTATGAATAATGATCTCATATACCTCTTCAATACATTAGTCATAAGCAACATTGGTGGTGTCTAAGATTGATTTCCTATCTTCCCAACAAAGCACTCCATGATCAGAAGGATGGAGATTCTTAACACCTTGCACTATGATGTTATAAATATGGTTGATCTCATCCTTCAGATGAAGTGCTTTCCATATGGGGGGTCCTTGGTCACTTGAAAGGGGGATTACTACCCTTTCCTTTCCATTCTCAAAGGTCACGTATCACTTCTTGAAGTGCATATCTACATTGTTGGCATAGCACCAAGGCTTTCCTAGGAGTGCTAGGTAGTTATCATGTTCTGCTAACTCAATTACCTCAAAATTAACATAGAATTTAGCACCCATAATATCTACAATGGTGCCCTACATAATTTTTATTAGTTGCGCTTGATTCTTGTTGGCCATGAAGAGAATATGAGGAGAAGGTATCAGGTCTGGCCTACCCATCTTCTCCCATGCACTCTTGGTCAAGATATTAACCTATACGTCAGTATCGATCAGTACCTCATAGATGGACCAATGATCTATGGTGGCATTCACTAGTAATTGTTGGTCATACTCTGCATTATAAGTATGCCTTGCTTTACGCACCCACTTCATGTACAACATAACAACTTTAATTTCTTGGGGCTTAACAACTTCATTTGGATTCTTCCCTACATTCTCTAAGAGCAATTTTTTTAGTAAGGGAAGCATCCCATCTATTACAGGAGGCATAGGATTTCTATTAGCTCCTTTACCTTAGCCTCTTGGATATCTTTCTTTTTACATGAAGTAGTATCCTATGCTTTGAGATCTCTAGCTAGCTGGAATTCTCCCTACAAATTTTGTATTACTCTCATGGATTATTATAGGATATACTTTTGACATGGTAGGTTAGGGTAGGGTGCAACATTTGGCTCAGGTTAAGCTTTGCATTTGGTGCAACTTGGTTCACCATATTCTAGGCATAGCTCTTACATTGGTGTAGTTGGTGACTAAGTGGTGAACCTACTCTAAGTGGTTGTCTGCACCTTATTTGGCTCTATATGTTGGATACACTTTAGGATCCCACTTTTTATCCTTAGGCTCATGCATGATCTTCCTTGAACCTCTATCAGCACCCATTTTTTCTTGGGTCAACTTTTTATATAAGTTAGTGCACTCTTTGACTACATGCAATCCTCTACAATACCCACACATTACATGAATTGAGCAGTCATGTTGATGGTCTTTAGTTGACCCACACTTGTAGCATGACCATGGTGGGAATCTTCCTCCACCATATCCTCCACCTCTCCCTCTAGCACCTCTTTGGTTCCCATAGCTAACATTCTATTAACCATAACCCTCACTTCCTTGGTTTTCCTACCCTCTAGCTATTGTATTCTCCTACCATGTGCCTCTCTCTATGTTTTGGGACATTTCATCAATCACTCGATAATTAGTTATGTTGTGAGTATAAGTGTTTCACAACTTGTAGTAGATGGCTTTGCTAACCTGATTAACACATTGAAACAAGGGGAAGTTGTGAACATCATGTGTCTCATGAAAAACTTCATAGCTAAGAATCAATACATGTACATTCCTTTAAGGGTAGTTGTTCTGATTATGACCCTTGATTTTTTAGTCCATGCACCACAACTTGCTTCGAGCATCTTATGATGAGCTAGTAGTCAGCGTCTATAATTAGTAGGCCATAGATGTAATCTAAGCCTTTATGAATGGACTATTGTTTGTATCGACACTTCTAACCACCTTAGTTCTAAGTGTAGATTCAAGTGTTTCTTGGGGGTCCATGAATGTTTTCATGGAGAGCACCCTTCTAAATGGCACTAGTAGTCCTCCAACAAACCATTTCACATGATGGGAAGGGTGAATGTCATAAGGGAGCTTGGAGAGGAGCATCTTGAACTTAGCATAATACAAGTACATGATTTTTGATAATCCTTAGTTTATCTCCTTGATCAAAATAATGTTCTATTTTTCAAAATTAGGTATATCAAACTTCTTAAACAAGGCTCCCTTCAAGGTGTCATAATCAACCATAGCTTGGTTAGGATCAAACTTCCTATACCAAGTATGGGAATGATCATGCAAGGTTGTCATGAACTAAGTTGCATTGTGTTCAAATTCAATTATTCCTTGAGTGTACCATTGTAACTCACACTTGAATACATGTTCTATAACATTTTTCCTACCTCAATACTCTAGTAGGTACATGGACATCTCATAATAGATATATGGCTAGGTGTTAGCCAGTACCTGAGGTGATTATAATTTTAGTGCTTGTCCTAGCATTGGTCTTCCAATGTCTCTAGACACTATGTTAGGCATTAGTCTAGTGGTTATTGTTGGCATCATAGAAGAATATGGCATCGTACTACTAGCTAGTAGCATAGGGCCACTTCTTATGGGTTGTTACCTAAGCTACACTACTGACATTGGCTAAACTAGGATTCTTGCACTTAGGTTCCTTCTAGTTGGGCTGATGATTTGTAGTCTCAAGTTATCTTCACTTACCTCTTCATATGAGATGGCTTATTCAATTACAAACTTTTAGTCCAAATTTGCAAAGAGATCAAAGTCTACATTAACAACAAGGTCAGTTGTCAATCTTATATATTTTTTTAAGGAATCTAGTGCATGAGATCACATCATAGGTTCAAAGAGGGTAGGTACATCTAGCACATCTCCAATGGTTAAGTTATGAAAGGACATCGAGCATTCACCTGCCAATTATGGAGCTTGTTTTAAGGCTTTGCGGGCTCCTTCTTATGGGTGTGGTTTCCTTTCAAGAGATCCTTCCCCATGCCCTTCCTTCTCACTACAGGTCCTCTTGGCACTTCGAGGTTCCAAATATTTTATTAGTCTATTCCTCCTCTTGTTATAAGCCTATATCTTGAGCTCTCAGTTATCAATCTACTCATCTCTTTTCATCATGCCTCACCTACATGTTCCCTTTTTCCTTGTTACATTACTCATATGTGAGATTAATTTAACCTTCCATCTTTACTATTTCAAATCCATAATCTACCATCAACTTCTTGAGTTTAGTGTGAATTTATTTTACAAATGTGCCTCTGGGATCATGTAAGAACTGGTACTCTACTTCTTCAGGGTAGGAGTACATTGATACCATAAATTCAATCATATATCTATTCAGTGCTCCTTTTTACCATCTATCTAAAGCTCTAGTCTAGGTGGTGTCTAAGTTCTCAAGTCTCTCTAGGAACTTTTATGTCCACTCATGGCCCTATCCATAGCTTCAGTTTCTATGGGTCACATAAGCAACCAACTAGTGATATACTTGATCTGGTTATACACATTTAGTCATTTAATTATTGCACCAAGTATTCTCCATTCAGTAAGTTAAATAACAATACATAGTCCACATAATCTTGAGCATAAGCTTGACTTAAGCTATTACAGGCCTAAAGGCTCATAGGAAAGCTTAAAAACTACAAAGGGGAGCTTTACAAGCATCTCAAAATACTTACATTTTCTAATGGCTATTGCCCAACTCTATTTCACTAGAGCTTCACTACTCTAGTTTGCCTATTTTCTTTAGCTAAACTTGGCTTCTTTTTATAGGCTTTGGAGCATCCTAGGTTCATGGGGAATGAAGCATATTGACTGTTGATATGGTTCTATAGGTACACATTCCATTGCCTCCACTTTCCTTTGCCTTTAATGTGTGGTCATTATCTTGTGCACCCACTTCCCAATACTACATGATTCATAAAAGAGATACTCATCTTAACTGACTGGTCATTTTCCCATGCACCCTATTATCAATGCTACTTGGAGTTGTTTTATGCTAGCTAGATGACACTACTAGAAGATAAAAATAGCAACCATGCACATAGTTATCATAGATCTATTACTTAGCATGAAATGGGGCCCAACAAGTATAACCATCATCATAATCAGGTGTATGAAGATCAATTATGTAGGTGGGTAAGAACTTCTCATTAGATGTGGTGTAATGAATAGAGTGATGAGTCTTAGTTAAGACTAAAAGAATTTCATCACTAGGTGGTTGATAGGAACGCGACTTTAGAGAGGGTAGAAGCTGGGAAATGAGATGAGGAGAGAGATCATAAGTTTTTATCCTGAGGTCGATCTCATTGAGATCATCATCATCAGAATCTAAGAGGTATATTTTTGATGAGTTTTGGAGACCATGGTAACCTCATGTATAGTTGATAGGGAAATTAAAATGTTGAGATTCTTGGAATGGAACACTTGGTAAAGGTTAAATGGTTTGAATTTTGAATACACCATGGTCTTGTAATTGTTAAATTTTTTTAGGTTTAGTATCACCTTAAATCCTATATATTAAACCATTATGAGGTAACTTGACATATTGGTAGGTAAAAGATGCAACAACCCTCATGTAATGAGTCCATGACCTACTAAGCAAGATATTATAGGAGAGGGTAAAATTGAAGATCATAACCTTCACTTAAACAATGATATGTGGAATGATAATAAGGATCCACACATAACCTAAGGAAGGAATTTTCCTTCGATTGTAACCTCGACACATGCTACATGTGGAATTAATATTATATTTGGAGTATCGAAGGGTTTCAATGAGTTCAAGGGAGGTAACACAAGTACCAGAACCCTCATCAATTAAAGCATGCTTGACTTTGATATCACTAATTTGGACACTTACAAAGAGGGGAGGATCATCTGCACAATGCATAATCTCATATAAAATCATAAAAGTAATAGGAAATTTGAGAGAGAGAAGTTTTCATTATTTTATAAACATGTATAGACATATCTTCACCTTTTTGTAAGATTTTATCTTATGACCTAGATAAGGTAGCTTCATGTCCTACTATGGGAGGACGGGGGATGTTTATTTCAAATAGGATTGGCATAAGGAAATTACGATGGTGTGGAGAAGTCTGAATGATTTTGAGAAAGGGAATTTGAGATGGGAGATTGGTAAGCTCTGTGATAGGGTCTCATTCATCATAACCCATGAGTGTACTGCTGGAGAGAGCTACGTAATGTTGGATGAGTTCTTTTGAAGGAGGATTATAAGTGCATGTGAATTTGTGTTGGTAGGATGTAGGAGGTTTAATTGGGTGAAAATTAGTTGATTATTAGGAGAGGATGGGGAAGTTGATGTAAGTTTAATTTGTGATAAATTTGAAGAAGTGGTATTAGAAGGTTGAATATTATTGGCAATGGGTAAAGAGGTTGGAGAAATTATATAAATGGTATGAGAGGTATTATCCAATAGAGGTGTTGGATTTGTTTCATTAAAAGAGATAAGTTCCTATTGTTCCACCTCTGTTAGGTGAATTGGGGAAGAATCTTGGATAACACAAAAAGTGTGAGATTATTGGTGCATGTAGGTAGGATGAGAATCAATGAAGGGAGATAACTTTTGCATATTATTCATGTTGATCACATTCTCTTTGGGATTTGGGTCTATAAGACTAGAAATCTTATTGGTGGAATGAGTAGGCTTATCATTATTGTCTTGATGGTTTGGAATAGGGTCTTTATAAATGGTTAGATGAGCATTAGTCTGGTTCAAAGCTTGATTTTTAATTTATGTTTTATGAGCTTTAAAGGCAATGTCATAGGCTTTTTGATGTTTAAGAATGAGGGAATTATGGTCAAAATTTGGACCAAGTAAGAAATCCAGAGCTAAGTTATGCAAATAGTTATAAGTCTCTTGAGAGTGACCCCAAGTAGCATGAAACCAATATAATTTATTTGGGTTGTACCATGATTTCATAGGGTGAGTGGGATCAAGATCTCATGGAATATGCATTAGAAGACACTTTCGAAGTTCCACTAAGGATAATGGCTTATGAACATTAATGTTGTTTATTGGAGAAAATTAAGGTTAGGAGTGTGGTTTAAAGAGGAAGATTATTCCAGAGCAAGGTCAGGAGTCATAGCTTGAATATTATGAATGGTATCATAGGAATCAATGACACCATCATTAGTATCATGATGATTTTTTTTATGAGCATGCGAGTACCCACAGGAGGTTGGGATGCTCAAACTAATGCATGAGAAAATCTTAGCACTTAACTTGGTCAAGTGTCTCTTCTAAAGTTCATGGTGAGAGAGTCTAAACCTGATATTATAACTTAAGATAAATAACATTGGTAAATAGATGAAATAGGTTATCATTGTCCATGTTGTGTTCACACTTATTAGATAACATCTTCCACCATTTGATGAAATTTTGTGTTGTTTTCATGTCAATTTAATTAAAATTAATAAAATGAGCCAAGGTATTCTCAAGGAGGTCACTAGTGTGAAATTATTATACTAGAGTGTTAACTACATCTTCCAAACTAGTGATGAAATGAGACTTGAGTTGGTTATACAAATCAAGAACATCTCTGGAGAAGGTTTTCACTAAGAGCTTGATAGATTTTTTTTTAAACTTGACCCAATATTTGTATATATTTACAAATGCTTTTAAGTGTAAGGTAGGATTAGTTAATCCATTGAAACTAATGGTAGGGGTGATACCTCCTATATTTATGTTTTAAATTTAAGGTGTAAGGGTTTCATTTTGAAGATGTTTAATTATTTTTTTAATAAGAGGTGGTTGAGGAATAAGGTTGCCATGGGAATCCCTAAGGGGGGATGGGGGTGCATTTTGGTTGTGTGCTCCCCATGGAACTTGTTGAGGGTGAGTATTTAGGTGTAAAAGGTGATTCTATAGTTGCATCATTTGGTTATCATTATTAGCATGAAAAGCATTCATTTGGTTAATATTTTGAAATAAACGTTGATGGGTTTGAGTGGTTTTGTGTGAATCATGCAAAAAATTATCATTGGTATTAGTGGATTGGGTACCACTATGAGTAGTGGATTGAGAGGAATTTTTAGAAAAGGAGGCACTAGTTTCATGATTATCACGTGTTGCAAAAGATACACTAGTAGAGGGTTTAGAATAAGAAGAAGCATTAGTGGCATGATTACCATTGGTAACAAATGATTCACTAATGTATGAATTGAGAAGAGTGGGTCTTAGAAAAGGCCCACTAGATGTTGAACTTGCCATGTTAGTAGAGATACTTAGCATGGAAGTAGAAGAAATCAAGGAAGAAGAGGTCATAGTATGATAGGGGGTTTATATATAAGGAAGAGGTTGAGAGGAAAAGAATCTATTACCCCTAAATTCATGTGAGAATATGTGGGAAGGTGAATGGGGTCCTTCTTCTTGACCACTTATCATAAGGTTGTAAATAGTGGAAGGGTCTTTTCCTTGATGTTGATGAAATTCATTAATGAAGAAAAGCATTTTCAGAGTATACTCTAATTCATGATGATCTTATAAGGAGAAAAAAGGGTTATGAACTGAAGATACATAAGGAGGTGTCTCATAATTTGTAGTATGAGTGGTCACATGCACATTAATTTCATCTAAAGTGGAATTCAAAAGTTGTTTATGGTGAAACCTATTGGGATTGGTAAATTATATTATATATGTTGAGTTAAACTTTGTGTTGCCCTCAAATAAGAAGTTCATGATGAGAGACAAAGGCTAAAATGGATAAATATGATGCAAATAAAAATTCAAAAATTGGGATATAAAGTTGAATCAGTTGACTGTGTTATGTAATCCATGAGGTAGATAAGAATACATAGTCATTCAGGTCAACTATTTATTGCAAATAGGAAAGCTAAACTAGTTGATAAGGATACACAATCATGCATATCGATTGTGTACTATTGAACAAAGAACTGAATAGGAGGATAATAAGACATAGTCATGTAGATTGACTATGTACTACTGGAAGGAAGGTAAAATAGTCTGTAAGAGACTATATCGATCAAGATGACAGTGTTCTGAAATAGAGGAATTTTTTTTAAGATAGTTTGAAGTAAGAATGAAATTAAACACATAAATAATTGGATCAATGTGATTGATCTAATTGGGGCTAGCATCATAGACTCTTGCACCAATGCTAGCCAATGCAAGTTTTGGAATACAACATGCAATGATCAAAGAGAAAACAATCAACTAAAAAGTAAATGCTAACTAGCTAGCCATCCTAAGTGTTATTATATTTTTATAAAGTTTTGATTTTAATATGATAGGAAAGTTGAATGAAATAGGGAACTAGAAAGTAGTCTAAATCTAGTTTCAATATGTTTGGGATTATCGGAGTTGTCTCAGAATCTGGATAATGTGATAGCAATAGCATTTTGTCTCAGAAAGTACTCTACCTCTATGGATGATATAGAAATAGCATTTTGCTTCTTTCTAGACCAACTGATAGGACCAAAACCTAGAGAAAAATTGTAACCAGAAGTGGACTTACGAGTCTGAGAATCGCCAGCCCAGTCTGAATCTGTATATCCAACCAAGTCAACCTCTATGCCAAATATGTAATGAATCTTTTATCTATGTGAACCCTGTATATAATGGAAGATCCTCTTAGCCACTTTACAATGTAGCTCATGAGGTTCCTGCATAAATCTGGAGACAAGTCCCACTATATATGATATGTCAGGCCTGGTGTGAGTCAAGTAGATGAGACTACCAACAAGTTGTCGATACTGAGTGGCATCAACCAATGGTAAAGAATAGTCAGCCTCAAGCTTGACTCCTGATAGAAAGGGAGTCGAAGATGGCTTGCAATCAGCCATGTGAAACTAAGCCAATAAGTCTAGAGCATACTTAGGCTGTGCAAGAGAAATCCCTGAATCTGATTGTGAGATCTTGATGCCAAGGAAGTAGTGAAATAAACCCAAGTTTGTCATGTCAAATCTATCTTGGAGAGATGCCTTTGCCACTACAATAGTCGATGAAGAACTCTCAGTTATCAAAAGGTCATCAACATAAAGAACTATAATCAAGAGCGAGTCATCCTATTGCAAAAAGTAGACATTAGGATCAGAATGGCACCTAGTGAAACCCGCTGTGAGAAGGAAGGAATCCATCTTGTCATACCATGCTCAAGGGGCCTATTTGAGGCCATAGATATATGTCCTAATTCTACATACTAAAGAAGAATCCTAAACAAATCTTGGCAGCTGCTCCATGTAGATCTCCTCCTCTAGGTCTCTATGAAGAAAGGCACTCTTCACATCCATCTTGTGCACATCCCAACCATGTGCTATGACAATAGCTAAGGTGAGTCAGGTAGAAGACATCTTTGCAATGAGTGCAAAGGTCTCTAAGTAGTCAATGCCTACCACCTGTGAGAAACCCTTGGCAACCAATTGTGCCTTGTACTTATCAACTGACCCATCTGCTGCAAACTTGGTCTGATATATCCACCTACATCGAACCATATTCCTTCCCTTAGGAAGTGAAGTCAAATCCCAAGTGTGATTTTTTATTAAGGAAGAATATTCTTCCTCCATATCACTATCCCACTTAGGTATCCTTGATGCGTCTCAAAAGGTATATGGATCTGAAATTGAAGCAAAGAAGGCATGTGGATCTCTCTAAAAATCCCTGTAGTTTGTCTATCATCTACAAGATCTCCTTCCCAAGTGCCAACACTCTCAAGTGTCTGTCTGGCCCAAAGTGGCCCGAAAGTGGGTGAGTCGGGTGTTAACTCCTCATCCTTTGACTGACTAGAGGTGGATGACTTTGCATCACTGTCCTCACTATCTAAACTCAAAGAAGAAGAAGATGTCTCTAGCTCAGGAATCTGTTGTGGCTAATCTGAATATGAGGAATCATCATGAAGAAGTAGATCCGATGAGAAAGAAGAAGTGCCAAGTGTTGAGTCTTTAAGACTCTCCTGAAAGTGGACACTTCTCTTAATGAACAACTCATGAGTGGTTGGATCTAGAAGGTGATAACCCTTAACACCATCTAAATATCTTACAAAGATGCAAGGCTTGGACTAACATTCCATAGCTTTGCATTTCTTCTTCGATATGCGGGCCATGGCTGGGGATCCGAAAACCCTAAGGTACTTAACATTAGGTTTCTTTTTATGCCAATCTTCAAAGGGTATTATCCCTTTTAAAGCTTTGTGAGGAACCCTGTTTTGAATGTAGCAAACACAATTGATGGCTTCAGCCTAGTACTGTGGTGCTAAGGATTTGGAGTGAATCATACAGCTACCCATCTCTTTTAAGAACATATTTTTGCATTCTGTAACTCCATTTTGTGAAGGAATGTAAGTGATTGTGTGCTACAAATCAATCCCCTCTGTGGTGCAAAATTGCTCAAACCTATTGCTGACATACTCCCCTCCATTATCAATTCAAAGAACCTTGATGGATTTCTCACTTTGTTTCTCAACAAGAGCCTTGAAGTCTAGAAAAGTTTCAAACACTTCAGACTTTTGTTTGAGAAGATATATCCAAGTGTACCTAGAGAAATCATCAATGAAAGTGAGGATGTACTTGGCCCTTATGAAAGATGGTTTGGGAAAGGGTCCCAATATATCACTGTGGACTAACTCCAAAGGTTGTGAAGCCCTCCAAGCTTTGCCTTTGTCAAATTTTGCTTCGGGATGCTTCCCAAGGGATCACCCCTCGCAAAGTCCTTTTGAGAATTGGACATGAGGCAAGCCAATGACCATGTCATTTTTGCAAAGTTGTTCAAGGTGGCCAAACCGCTCATGCCATAATTTTCTAACTTCATCTGAATGAGTCAGCAATGTTGTTGGAGAAGAATCTGGTGTAAAATGTGAGAAGGTGTATAACCTTGCTTGGTGATCTGCTCTACCTACTACCACTGTAGTATCACTATGTGACTCCCTGATAGCCACTGAATCTGGTGAAAACTCAACTCTCATGCCCTGACCAATGTGAGTGATTTGATACAATGATAGGAGATTGGTTGAAAGAGAAGGAAAACTTAGAACATTATTGAATGTTCCTCCTTCCATTTCAATTGACCCTCTTCCTATAATATAAACTGATGTGTCATCACCTAAACTAATTGAAGTCATGCTACAAGGCTCTAAAGATGAAAATTCAACTAGGAAAGAGCCCATGTGGTGAGAATCACCTAAGTCAATGACCCATGAAGATGTAGAAGTTGTCGTAGCTACAAGGGCCTTTCCCTTTTCTTTTTCCTTACCCTTGCCTTTTGCCTTAGTAGAATCTTGGGTAGATGAATTCTGCTTGATGGACTCAAGACCACCTATGTTGTGCTTCTCTAGAAGATGAGTTAGGTGATCTATTTGTTTCTTCATGCATTTGTGTTCATCATGCCCTATCTTCTTACAATAGGCACACTTAACCTTCTCCTTCTTAGGTTTAGCATTGGAGGAGGAAGACTCAGTGTTGTTTTTGGCAAGATTATTATTTTCTTTCTTCTTCTCTTGGTCCTTGTTCTTTTTCTTCTTCTCCTTTGTTGATATCTTATCCTTACCATTTCCAGCTATCAAAGCTTGGGGTTGAGTAGACTTCATTATGCCCATTGAATTATCTTATCTTATTCCCTAGTCAAGTCAGCAATGAATGAATCCAAAGAAGGCATTTTCCATGTAGTGCCAAGGGCACTTTTTGTGACATGGAAAGTGGAGACAAAGACTGAATAGCTTGGACCTAAATTTGTGAGAATAGAAAGAATGACTTGATCATCTTTCTTCTCTATCTTGAATTCCTTCAATTGCAATCTAAGGTCCTTAAACTTAGTGAAGAAACCTTGTAGGGTGTCAAAGGTTTCTAGGGTGTCCCATATGTCTTTGGGAGTCTTGGAGGTTTCTAAATGGAAGATAATTTTTGGAGACATGGACAAGCTTAGTAATCCATAGGCTTCATCACTACGGTTGTACCACTTGACCTTTTTAGCATCAGTGCTGGGTTCTACTTCAGTACCCATGGTGATCCTATACAACCCTTTGCTTCTAAGAATGATTGACATTTTAACCTTCCATTCATGATAGTTGAAGGGTGTTAGGAGTTTAAGTTGAAAGGAATCCATTTTAAGCTGAATTTAGGTAAAGTTGTGTTGATTGCAAGTTTTGAAATTATGCAGAAAGGAGAATGAAAGCAAATATTGCAAGTGTTGAAAAGCAATCACACCCCCCTAAAATTTTGAGCACCCCCCCAAATATGAAAGTGCATGCTCAAAAGATGTCAGGCTCAATTGATAATGTGTCTTATAGCAATCAATGCAAGACTTTAAGCAAACAGGACGTTAGACTCAGTCGAAAATGCATCTCGGGAGACCCAAATTATAGGCACTTTAGAAAATAGTGCATTTTTAACAAATAACAAGCCTACGCTATGGAGAATTGAAATATAATTTTTTTTTTTTAAAATGGCACCCAAATTTGAGCTACCATTTGCAAGATATTAAAGATTCAATTTCTTGTAAACTAGTGTTTTTGCAAAAAAAATAGCACTAAAACATTAAAAAATGACTATTTTGAGAGAGAAAGTGGCCTTCCAACCACTCGTTGGACTCAAAATAGAGTGAAGAATATAAAGGTGGTTTTTGTGAGGGGGAATTGGCCTCCTACCAATCTGGGCCTCACCCTTTGTCTTCGACAATCGAATATACAAGCTTTAAAAAAACTCAAATATTGCTCTTTTTTAAAAATATTTCAAATGACTTTGATTTTCAGCATACTAAATGATGTTTTAGAAATTTTATAAAGTCATTAATAGTCAGAAAACATATAAAAAGCAATTGCCATCCAGCACGGCCCCAGTCCAAGTCGCCATGGACTTCTATGTTCTATTCTCCATCCTCCACATGGCTACAATGTTCAGATCCGTCACCACGACTAGAAGCCTAAGCCATGACTCGTTACCCTGACATCTGCGTGGCATCCCTGTCATCCTATGCTGGCTCTCTGTAGGGCAAACACAGCCAGCGTGAGCTCCTCAAGGTTACCGTCAAAGTTAGCCTCAACAAAAGGGAATGCGCTATGCTCAAAGACTACAAGGAGAATTTAGGCCACATGTTGGAGTAGATCAGACAGTCTTTGGCTGAGATGTAACATCTAAGGTGTGGAACTTTCAAGTTCTAGATGAGCAAAGATCTCTTCTTTTTTTGCAGAATGACAAAAAAAGAATTCCACCCTAGGCTAACACCACAATAGATTTATACAAGATGTCTCGGCAAATTTCAACGCAGATATCTAAAGGGTAGATCTGAATGAAACTCAACAGAAGTAATTTTTTTTAATAGGTTTTCATATGGATTTGCATGAGTTTTCAAGAAAATCTACCAAAACTCTCAAATACAACTGAGTTAAAAAAAAAAACTACTAAGAAAGCAAAGTAAGAATTTTAGAATAAACTAATAGCATAACTTGACACATGATTATCGGGGTAGCTCTGATACCATATCGGAGTTATCTCAGAATCTGGGTAATGCGAATGTAATGGAGACATGATCACACGAGATGAAGCTAGTGTATATCACATAGATGCTAAAGCAATTTGAAATTATACAAGGAGATAAATTGCACAAGACAAATAGGAGAAAACCCAATATTCGATTAACATGAGATGGACATAATGAAGAATACATATAGGAGAGATCGTAAGTAACTCCTCCACAAATGGTGGTCAAAGCACCCCAAAAATAGACTATAACTCCTTCACAAAAGGTGGTGACAAAGTGCTAAGAATAGAAAAGTAACTCCCACACCCAGAATAGCTGGTTAAAGGAGTTACTTATGACATTCTTATGACACCTATGACACATCTATGACACACATCTCCACATAAGCTAGCCTATCTCACGAATGTAGGAAAACTCCATGTATGCACAAATATATAATATTCTCTAATTAAATAATAGGGAAAAAATAAAAACCTACACTAACAGGGATGAAAAGAATCTGGATTGGTAATAGTACTAGTTTGGTAGTGGGGCCTAACCCCTCACTTCAAAATCCCAAAGTGATAAGGGTGTTGGGTGTTTTGTCAATATGTACCATTAAACACGTATTTATACTTGTCTAGAAAACCAAGTCGACTTCCCCCTTGGTAAGGAAATACAAGTAGGTAGGCCTTGGGAAGACAAATTTATACATGCATTTTGAATTTTAATTGGTTTGAAGTGTATGAACAAGTGTAAAATAGTATAACTAAACTGGTAATTTAAAAAATGCATAGTTATATTATGTGAGTTACTCTAAGCATGCAAATAATTGAAAAAAAATGTGAATTAATTACTAGTAAATAAATGTTATTTCATTGATTGTGAATAGTACAAAGTCAGTTCAGGGGACACTATATGCAAATCGTACAAAACATAATCGATTGGGTCATTGTTATTCTACAAAAGTAAGGTCTTTAAGAATAGATTCTAACAGGTTGACTATGTCTCTCAAATAGAATACAAACTACAAAACTAAGTCAACTAGGTCGACCTAGTTAGTTGTAGGTTTTTAGTTTTGAAGATCGCTAACTTGTGAAAAATAGAACTGAAGGAAGAACTAAAATGATAAATAGAGAAAAGAAAGGAACCTTTGTGGGCTTGAATATGATTTATTTTTCAATTATTATACTGTAATGATTTAGTTGTTTCTTTTAAATTCTATAAACTGGGTCAACTAGTTTGATCGAGTTCTACAAAACCCTGTCTGCTGAAGTAGAAATAATGAATAGAGTTAGATTCTTTGATAAATATTGTTGACCTATATATTGATAGAAGAATTTATCAAACATGGTCAACCTATTTAAAAGTGTATGCTAATTTATAATTGGAGAAGAATATTATGTCAAACTATTCGATCTAATAACCTATAGTTGATGAATACCTACATAGACAAAATAAAGTCATTTTGAAGTGACTATGTATTAAACCTACACATAGAAAATTAGAACTATATCAGCTGGTTTGATACAATACTTCACATATGGAAAAATATAATAAAATGATAAAAATGATGGGATAAAAGAAAACCTGCAAGGGTTAGATTCACGTCGAGTTTACTAGAATCTAAACAAAGGGAAATGAAATTGATCTATCAATTAATCCTAGCTTGAAGAAGATAAAACCTACTTACACTTATGATAGTTGATACATTAGATATTTTGGGTCATGACCAAGATGGATCTGCTAGACCTAGCCAAAGGATCTCTTACCATAATAATATCACTAAGGAGGGTTCCAAAGCTTCCAGTAGATAAAAACTATGTGATAACCTTAACTAGGTCCTATGTTTTCATATTCACTAAACTAATAACAAGTAAAGTAAAGTCTAATATAGTTATCACCAAATCTTGTAGCACAAAGTAGGGGTAATAAACATAAAAATTAAACATGAATAGAAAAATATACTCACGTAAATGTATATAAAATCCTAATGCATGGGATAGAAGTACAAATGCATATCTATGTACTCTTATAAAGGAGAAATAAAGCTAGGAATACTTACCTTTGAAGATGAACCCTTCAAGATTCAATCTCTCCCATGACCAAGGTGATTTATAAGAGGTTGTTGTGGTATGCAAGGATGACAAGGACAAATCAACTTTAGGCTACACAACCTGTCAATTCATCTAAAACACTTCTCCACAAGATAAGATTCATATCTCAAAAGAAAGTATGAATACCTAAGCTATGATCCTCAAGTAGAATGGTGGATAAATAGATTCACAATATATATCTCTTCTTCTTCTCTTCTCTTAGAAATGATGAAATTGATGTATTTATATATCTAAATATAACCCTAGTCTTTTCCAAAAGTTTAACCGATAGATTTTACTTGATTGACTTTGTATCATTATTTACAAAAACAACTTAGGTACTAGTCTATGTCAACCAAGGGTTGACCTAGACCCTAAATGATTTTTTCAATTAGAGTATAGGGTTGATGGGGTCGACAATGTATTGTAAACTAATAAAAAGGATTTTACGCTAGGGAAGGGCTAATAAAGGTGGAAAATGACTAGAAGATGGTGAAAAATAAGATTCAAAGCTTAGGTAAATGTTTTTAGGAGATGGTTGGATGGATAAAAAGTGGTATTATAGCAACAACAATCCTATAAAGTACCAATGGTTTGCCCACCCCTTTCCCAATGCACCCCTTAAGGTGTGCACTCAAAGAGATTGAGACTTGATGGGTTCCTACAAGAGACAAAGCACCAATAAATGAAGTTTGAAAATATTATGTGTATACATAATCTAAAAATGTATGGAATGTGATCCGAGAAGTAATTCAGGCGACAATTCAGGTGATAGTTCCACCCTAATTGATGACAGAACTTTTGGGAGCCATAACTTTTGCATCGTAGCTCCAATTGACTCACCATTTGAACCAGTGGAAAGCTAAGAATGAGGAGAACACCATAAGATGGCATCAATATTTTTTAATGAATTCTAACCCCAAAAAATCCAATGGAAGTGCTTCAAATTTTAATTTTAGTAGTGCAATCTAAAAATAGTAAGTTTCTAAAAATAATAATTCCTCAAATTCTATTTTTTTTAAAGAATGGAAGTTGAACCACGTAATCTCCCTCAAGATTGGTGACCTTAAAAATCCTCCCACTAATTTAAAACTAGGTATAAATGAAGATGTAACCCAAAATAAAAAATCAGACATCTCTTTTTAGAGATAAACATATAGTTATATTGCAATATTGAGTAATAATACATCTCTTCTTAAAGAATTCATTATTACTATATTATTTCTCTATTCTTAAAATATTTATCAACCTAAACTTTTGAGTTTTGGATCAGTGGTATCAAAGTGGTTTGTCTTGAGAGTGTATGATCCAGAGGATGAGGTCAGACTACAAGAAGCTTGGGTGGAAAACAACAGAGCTTCCAAACTATCTACCTATTCGCTCCAAATGACTTCAAATAGTGGATGACACTGACACATCTGATACTTTCAAGGAAGTGGTGAATGAATCCCTCCAACAGTAATAAGCATAGATGCTACAATAATATTCCTAAATTTTATAACAACTCTTGATGGGAAATTTTGGCTCCTCAACTGTACTTCTTGGCTCCTCATCCATGGAACGTCCTTTTAGTGCCCCAACACCCTTCAAGGTTCAGGTGAATTTTGATATTCCTAAATTTGAAGGCAAAATCAATGCTGATGCAATAGAAAATTGGTTAGATCAATTATCTTCTTACTTCTCTGTAAACAAATTCACTAATGGAGAAAAGATCACTTTTGCTCTTTTGAAAGCATAATTGCCTATGAAAAACTAGTGGGAAGTGTAAAGAAAGAGGTTCAATATAGATGCCATAGGCCTTGAGGTGGAACCTACCTGGGATGATTTTTTGGAAGTGGTGAAAGAAGAATATTATCCCATTGGAGCATGTGATGATCTGTACATATAGTGGCAACAACTTCACCAAGGTAAGGACCAATCTTTTCAAGATTGCACAGATATTTTCCATTCTTTGTCTATAAGATTTGGCATCCAAGAAAGTGAGAAACATAAGACTCTCAAATATCATGGTGGACTACAATGGTACATATAGGGGGAAATGAAACTCTTTAATTTGAAAACCCTTGGTGAGGCATACAAATTTGTAGTGAAGATTGAGTAGAAGCATGGTAGAAAGACTACAAAAAGTCAGCCCTCAAAATGGAAAAGGGACAAGGAAGGTCAAACACGAGGCCAAAATTAGAAGAAAAATGAGTTTAAAGATAAAAAAAACTTAGAAGGGGAAGGCTTAAAAATGATGTGATTACCACAAAACTAGAACTCACTCCAAAGAAGAATGTTGAGCCATCAAATTACTGCTTTCTGAGTCACAATAATTGACATCTACTACTCTGTCTCATACACAACCCACAGTCAAAGAGGATGAAGAATAAATTGTAGACACTAAGCCTGACACCATCGTCACTTCATCATAGAACTATGAAGAAAGGCCAAATGACAAGGAAAGATTGTTTCACTCCAAATTATGGGTAAAAGATAAGCCTCTGCATTTCATTCTTGATAGTAGGAGTCAAAAGAATTTAATCTTTGCTAAAGTTGTGAAAAGTCTAAATCTATCCATGAAGCCTCATCCAAATCCATATAGTATTAGATGGTTGAGCCTAGGGAGAGACCTCTATGTCACCCATCAGTGTCTTCTTTCATATGTAATAAAACCTTTCCAAGATGAAGTCTTGTGTAATGTGGTCAATCTAGATGTTTGTGATGTACTCCTCGATCATCCATTCATGTATGAGTGACATGGCATCTATGAATAACAAAACCAAAGAATCACTCTCACTCTTGGAACATGGTGTTACAGGGTACCAGAGGTACCACCTCCCACATCTGTCTCCCTAATTAATGATAAGCAATGTAAGAGATTGGTGGAGAAGACAAAGCAATTTGTTCTCATGGTAGTCAAACTACAAAAATCCAAGAAGGCTGATGTTAAAGTCCTGACTACACAATCAACACAACAACAAAAGTAGATATGATGAATCACATGAGAATATGATGACTTATTCAAGTCACCCATAGGAGTTCCACTACATTTCTAGGTAAAACATTCTATTGATTTGATCCCAGGATCACCTTTGCCTAATAGTCTTATGTATCATAAATCAATTTTAGAGAATGATGAGATAAAATGATAGATTCAAGAATTGATCCAAAAGGGTCACATCAAGCCAAGCTCTTCACCCTGTGGTAGCCCAATTATCTTGGCACCAAAGAAAGATGGAACATGGAGGCTTTGTATTGACTATTGAGCCCTGAATAAAATCACTGTGAAGAATTGCTACCCTTCCCTAGGATTGATGACCTACTGGAATAACTCCATGGTGAAAATTTATTCACCAAAATTGATCTCAAATTTGGCTATCACCAAATTCCCATCGATCCCATCGATGTCTGGAAGACTACATTCAAATCTAAGGAGGGAATCTTTGAATGGTTGGTTATGCCTTTTGGCTTAACTAACGTACCTACAACCTTTATGAGGATGATGGATGACATCCTACGACCCTTCACCAACTCATTTGTGGTTATCTACCTAGATGACATACTCATCTACAATAGATCATGGGAGGAACATTTACAACATGTTCGTAAGGTGCTTCAAACTCTTTGGGAGCACAAGTTGTATGCAAATCGATAAATGCACATTCAAGATGACAAAAATTTAGTACCTTGGGTACATTGTGAATGAGGAAGGGGTCCATGTTGATACAAAAAAGATTTGGGTTATTCAAGAATCGCCCACACTAAGGACCATCACATAACTTCATAGCTTCTTGGGTCTTGCAAATTTTTATCACCGGTTTGTTCTTGGATTTTCACATGTTGTTTGGTCACTAACCCAAGTGACTAAAGGAGGAACTAAAGCTATATTTATGTGGCATGAAATATAACAAAGAACATTTGAGAATTTGAAGAATAGAATTTTCTCAACCCCTATTCTTGCCTTGCCAGATTTGCATCAACCGTTTGAGTTGATGACAGATGCATCTGAATATGGCATGAGAGCTATCATCATGCAACATGGCCATCCTATTGCATATCAAAGTGAAACTTTCACTGATACAGTCAAAAAATATCTGACATATGATAAGGATTTCTATGCCATTATGCAAGCCTATAAACAATGGAAACACTACATCTTGGGAAAGGAGATGGTCATCCACACTGACCACAGACCATTAGAATTCATCCAGACATAGAGAAAGCTATGAAATGAGAGGCACTAAAAGTTGGCTAGATATCTTTAGAAATTCTATCTAATAATCAAACACAAAAAGGGGAGCTCAAATACAACTATAGATTATCTGAGCCATCTACCAATTACTGCACTCATAATAGTTCTTGACTTGTGCAGACATGAGACTGCCACTTGGGGCGCTCTGTATGAAGTAGATCCTACCTTTGTTGATACATATTAGGTGCTTCAAAAAGGTAAACATGTTTCTAATTTATATTTGCAAGATAATGTCCTCTGTCATATGGGGCACATCTATGTTCTAGTTGTAGAGCAATAAAAGATGATATGGGAAGCACATTTTAGTAGGATAGCTAGACACTTTGGTATAGAGAAGACATTAGTAGTTATTCAAAAACACTTCTACTGGCCCCATATGCAAAATAATGTGGAAAGATATCTCAAATATTGCACCCCATGTGTGATAGCCAAGATACCAAATAAGAAGCAAGGATTGTACACGCCATTTCAAAACCAACTAGGCCTTGGGAATCTATCTCAATGGATTTTCTCTCAGGTTTGCCCACTTCAAAACATGGTAAGGACTACATTTTTGTGATAGTTGATCATTTTTCAAAAATGGCTATCATGAATGATTGTAAGAAAAATATATCTACAAAAGAAACTACTCAACTATATTTTAGTCATGTATGGCTCCATTTTGGTCTCCCCAAGTCCATTGTCTTAGATCAAGATAGTAGGTTCTTGAGCATCTTCTGGTCTACTCTATGGAAGATGATGGATACCAAGTTGATGAAGTCCACAGCCTTCCATCCATAGATTGATGGTCAGACAGATGTGATGAATCACTTGTTTGTTCACATGATTTAGATGTATTACTCCAAACATCCACATACATGGGATGAGGGGCTTCTTTTCATATAACATTGATACAATCAGGCCCTGCACATCTCGACCAAGTATAGTCCATTCCAAGTATGCTTCGGGTTCCAACCCATGGAACCAATTGATATAGTTATTTTATTCTCCACTATGGAATACACACCTCGTGGAAGATTTGAGGCAGCAAAAGTAACAAAGTTCATTGAATAAATGTAACACATCTAGTAGCAAGTTCATGACATCTTGGAGAAGATGAATCAGAAGTATAAGCAACGCCATGCCAAACATAGGATTGCACACCATTTTGTTGTGGGTGATAAGGTTTGGTTGAAAATTTAGAAGGAATGACTTATAGGCCCACACAAAAAAATTTGGCCTCTGCGATATGGTCTCTACACCATCACCAAAAAAGTTGGAGAAAATGTTTTTTAGTTGAACCTACCAGCCTACCTTGGTCTACATCTAATATTCAACGTGGAGCTCCTCAAACCATATCATCCACCTCTATTAAACACTTTAGTCATAGTAGAATAACTTGACATTGATGAGCTTGATCCATAGGGTTTTTCTCCATTAGAGGAGGATCAGATTTTGGACACCTGTATGAAGACAACAAGAGGATGCTCTATTCCACTTTATCGAGTGGTCAAAAGGTGCTAGCTTAGCCACCAAGGTGAGTGGCTCATAGAGAATAAAATCAAGACACAACTACCACACCTGATGAAGAATATTGACCTAATGGGGACCATTTATTTTCAATGAGGGAGGAATGATCTAGGCAGTAATTTAGGCAATAATTTGGGTGACAGTTCCACCCCAATTGATGATGGAACTTTCGGGAGCCATAACTTTTACACCATAGCTCCAATTGACTCATCGTTTGAATTGTTGGAAATATAAGAATGAGGAGAACACCATGAGATGTAATTAATATTTTATAAATGAATTTTGACCCCTAAAAACCCAACATAAGTTCCCTAAATTTCAATTTTAGTAGTGTAGTCTAAAAATATGAAGTTTCAAAAACTAGTAATTCCTTGAATTCTATATTTTTTTAAAGCATGGAAGTTGAACCACTTAATATCCCTCGATATTAGTGGCATTCCACATCCTCTCCCTGATTTCAAAATAGGTATAAATGAATATGTAACCTGAAATGGAAAATCAGACATCTCTTCCCAGAGATAAGTATATAGTTGTATTATGATCTTGAGTAATAATACATCTCTTCTTAGAGATTTCATTGTTACTATGTTATTTTTGTGTTCTTTAAATATTTATCAACCAAAACTTCTAAGTTTTAGATTAGAATGGGATATGGTTTATGTTTAAAAAACCATGTTGGCAAAATTGACTTTGATAAAGCTTTCAACATAATTGAGTGGCCCTCAATCATTGATATGTTGCAAGATTTAGTTTTTGACCCTCATTTTTTTCATGTTGTTATCATTTCATTTTAGGATGTTATAATTTGAATTAAAATTAATGGAGTGCAATCCCATAAATTTAGGATTTTTATCTGACAACCTTTCAAGTTGTACTTATAAAATGCAATAATTATTTTTTAAATAATTAACAGTAACTTCAAATTCATTACATGGAAATAAAAAATACAACATAAATAATAATAATAATAGTACTTCAAATTTAAATATTTCATACACTATAAATCTTATACAACTCCACATAAAGCAAATATAATAGGCCACATCTATGACTAGTCTCACAATACAACCATTTATCAAATATACAAATACATAATACAATTACATTTGTTTAGGCATACAACTTGATATAATAAATAGATATGAAGCTCTTCAAAGTTTGAGTCAAACCAACTCATATATCCCTGATAAACTCAAGTGTCATTTCTAGGTAGTACTACAATAGAGAAGGGAGATCATCATCTGAATGCTTTACTATACCAACCATGGACCAATGATCCCATACACAATCCACTACTAAGAAGTGGCCATCCCTTCATGGATAGGTAGATATAATGGTGTGAGAATCTAATGAGATATGCTAGTAGCCCATGTGTTGTAAATTTTTTAGAAACATGCAGTGTAACATAAAAATATGTTCTAACATGATATCGCATAGCATGTAAATAAAACATATGAAATGACAATGTACCTAATATTACTTTGGCAAAAATTTTCACACGATCATGTAGAATGCTCAATTTTGTAACACACCACTTGATCATATTATCTATTGGTGGTACTATCTAGGCTAGTTGAATCCATCTTAATACCTATTAGTATCATTAATACAGTTTCTCAAATAATCATATATAATATATTATATAACTCAAAGACTCATATAGATTATTACTCCTAATAATAACAACACATCACATACTAAACAAGGATAAATCAAGAAATACACATAATCGTCTATGCATGAATGAATCTTACATTAAAATCAATCTCAAATTGAAAACAATGACCATTGTCTATACCACCAGGTAAAACACATAATAAACTATAGACTAATACTACTATAATGATCCAAGTAACCACACCTCAAAATAACCCATATCATCATAGTCTAGGATTCTAAGGTACAACTACTAGCTTTTCCCATAATCAGGCATACTAAGTATTCATATAAACATGAAAGGATATGCTCATATTCAAGTAATCATAACTATAACTTGCAAGACAAAAATGCATATAATTCTATCTTAACATTTGTTTATACTATCAAGATTGTATGCACACCTAAATGGTATCCTACCAAATGCTACAACACATATTATTCGAGTAACAACCAATTCATATATGTTTATTTAGATGTGGGTAAAATAAAGTATGCACCACCTAAGTAATTTTCATATTTTAGAAATTTATGACATCCCATACTGTCATAGCTCATCGTGAATGAGTTCCCTACTCAAACATAAACACATAATCTTATACTTTAATTATCTAAAAAATAAGTACAAGACTATACCATCTAGATATATCCTAGATTTTACTCCACAAACATAATATCTAGGTACACATCTTGATACACTAATTTATGCTTTAATAGTCTATTCACTTTTACATAAAATACTCTTACAAGATATAATGCACACAAATTTTATTAACCAATAATTATTAAATTATACCTTTTGGGTATAGTAATCAAATGGAAACACCATATCTATCCACCCATTATAATGTAATATTTGTTCTAGAAATGTTTAATCACTTACACATTAAATACTCTCATAAATATACTACTCACAAGTTTTCATCCTATCATGACACTACTGAACTTTGACCTTATCATCATGCAATATAACACTACAGTGATACTGATATATTATTGTTCTCTACTAGCATCCTAAGCAAAGCCATCATATAACCAAATAACCTAGGGATATAATATTAAACTAGAAGTATAATAACATTACCATACAAATAATGGAACTAACATACAACCGTCATAAAGTTTGCCTCTTAATTAGTAATTCAACTCTTTTCAACCTATAACCATTTAATAAATATTTTCTTGATAGAATCATAGGTATTCATTTATATATTTCAAATAGTATAATTCTATGCTATGTATTATTTTGTTCACAATATTATTTCTATAATCTAACGTTACTAAAAAATGGTTAAAATGACACACACATTTTCATATTTTTCCTTCGAATCAAATATACAAAGTATTTCAACATTGATTTCTGACTAAGGGGTAAAAATAACACAATTCCCATTTAGTTCTTATAATAATCAAGCCCTTTATTAAAAATGTAACTCTAGCTAGAAATCTGAGGCAAAGAGTAAAGTTCCTATACACATTTGATCTTGCATTAAAGAGGAAACATAGTTTACTTTGCCATACAACATTGACAAATGTGTTCAACATTTATATTTATAAACTCAACATTTTATTAAACTTAGTGTCTCTATTTGAGGGCTAGGTATTTCAAAAAATATACTTAGCTATATTTGACAACTTAACATTTAATAATGAGTTTATAGAATTAAATTCTATACCCAGCTTCTTTTTATTTGCCTTAATGTTTCTTTTAATAATATATTTAATGCAAATCAAATAAATAAATAGAATGAATTTAAATAAATATATACACAATGAATTGTATAAATATAGAAAATGAATTAATTACATGCTCAATGGTGCATCAAGTGACTATTTGTCTTATTTTTACACTTGGCATTTAGCATGGCATTGTATAAGTATACTCAGTGTTTGACTAGGCATTTTGAAATATAAAGCTTAGAATTTTATGATACATTGACTAAACCATGGAGCACATGCCTAATAGGATGTAGTATTTAAGCATTCAAAATGTAGGTTTTTAGCATGAGACACAAGCCAATATAAAATAAAACTCAAGCCAAGAGAAGTTAAGATTCAGGTCTTGAAATGATGGTATAGTAGCTTAATGAATACTATGCAATCCATTGTATATATTTTCATTTTACTCACAAAGTTAGAATTAGAATGCCAATATGAAGAAATAGGACATTGATCATTTAATGAAAATGTTGGTCATACTCAGATATTGGAATTCATGCATCAATATAAGGGTGGGATGCTTGTCAATTAAAACAAATGTAGGTCAAAGAATATGCTTACCTTAAATGATTCCAACCACTTGGAAAAGAACACAACAAAATACAAGGAATTTATAACACAGTTTACTAAATATTTCCACACTAGCATAATTACTTCAAATGATGTGTTAAAACATAGGTTGATAAATAAAGCACAAAAACATAATTTTCAAAACACACTAGTCATTAGGTTCTCATGCTGGATAATAGTGAGGAACATGGCTAATAAAATAAAAACGCAATCAAACAAGAATAAAATGTGGCCAAAGACTTAAATAAATGTTGCCATTATAATAAGATGTAGCCTGCATGATCAAAATGCAGTCTAAAGAAAATGTATCATAAACAAGGAGATTAAGATGTTGGTTTTAGGGAAACTAGGATGCAAGTTGAAGAAATATACAATGTAGGCTCTAAGCATACTGAATGTAGCCATAGTAAGATAAAACATAACCAAAGTAAAATAAGATGCATCCACATTTAGAAGGTCAAAACTTAGTCCAATTTAAATTATACACTGACCAAAATTTTAACATAACATTGCACACGTGCTGATGAAATAAAACTAGGATGTTGATTAATAATTAACAAGCAGATCTATATCTGGATTGTGGGTACAAATTCTTCTTATTATGGCATGAAATAATTTCAGAATCTAAACTTAAACATAATGAAGTCCTAATAAAGTGTAACACAAGTTTAACAAAGGTGAAACACCAATCTAGCAAAGGTGAAGCACTTGTTTTAAATTTATTTAAAATATAAGTTTATTGATTTAAGGCACATGGTATATAGATGCTAGTCCTTTGAATTAATATGCAACTCCATCAATTACAAATTCAAAACACATGAATAACACAATCTAAAATGAAGCTAAAAGACACACTAAGAGAATTAGGATGCAAGTTTTTATGATATGTTATAAGAATCTTAGAAAGAGAGACACATCAAACAAGGATTTAAACTTAGGGATTAAAACTTCAATGCAGTAGCTAATAATTAATACACATCATCTTATTGACATACATAAAAAATAATTACTAAACCTACCTAGACATTTTGCTAAAGATTTTCTTCCAATTTTCCTTCTCCCAAATCTCCTCCTTCCTATCTCTCTCTATGTGTCCTTTATTCTCCAAATCTTTTCCTTTATTTATAAGACTAATTTCTCTCTTAATTTCTATGCCCACCTTTGCATTCTATCTCTCCCTTGATTTATGCCTCAAGCATGTCAATATTCTCAACTTCTAAATTCAATAACTAAAGTTAAAACTAGTCATAGTTAATTCACCTTTTGTCTTCTTTAAACATTATCAAAACCATGCCATTTTAAATTATTATGCCTCTTTTCCTTATTTTCTAAATTTAAGCTTAAGTTGTCTCAATAATTAATTATATCTTTATTTTCTATTTTCAAATAAATCCCTACATGTAATTTCAAGATTGCCTTAACACAAATTTAGAAAATAATTCTATTTCCATGCAAATAATATTACCAGGATACTTATCTATTCAACTAATAATTGCCTTTTATTTACCAGATAATCATATCCAAAAAAATAATATCTCTTCAATAATTAATAATTATTTTTTGGATTTAAATTTTTTTAAAATGTCAATTAGACTAAAGAAAGCAAATGCATACTAAAATAAATTCCACACACAAATATAATTACAAGTAATACACACTAACATTTTTTACACAAATATCACTTAAAATCTATTTTGCGTGTGTGTAAGGTCACAAGTATTTTCCACTGATATTTCCCTTAATTGCTCCATCTAGTCAATCCTCTCTGATGATGCTCTCCATTTTTAAGCTTTGAGGGTAGGACCTATCCTACATCCACCTTGCAACAAGTAGGTAGTTAGTCTGAGTCATCAAATATATCAACTAATGATGCTAAACTAATAAATATACATCATTAATATATACAATTAAAAAAATATAACTGTCACATAATGTATACTAGTCAACAATATCATTGTCCTATTTCATTTATATGTCAAAATGCTCAAATCAAAGTAATGGTAATCAGATATTAACCATACTAATCAACAAATTAAAGGTTTAAAAGCCATAAGGTGAAATTAGGATGTAAAATTTTAGGTATATAATACAATATTATCCATTGAATCCCTCACTTTATGTGTTGGTTGCATAAGGTTTCAATTACCTATTGGTTAGATACTCATCTAGAGGCTTGGTGAAAGACATCTCTCTCTATTAGTGTGACCAATAGCTCATTTATATGAATTTTGTGGATGATTCTTTTCTCACCCTTCTCGAGGAAGAGGATTCAATTAATAATGCCAACAAATGTCTTAACATTTTTTTGTCTAGCATCAAGATCTTTTATCCAATGGAAAAATACTCAATGCTATAGAAAATCCATCTCCCCCAAATCCCCTTAGTTAGAAGGATATCAATGGAAATGGATCCTTATAGATGTGGAATTTAAGTTTTTGAGCATTCTTTTTGCCTTTAAGGCCTCCTGTGGTGAGATTTGGTCATATGTTGTATAGAGGGTTACGAAAACAATCTTCTACATGATCATCAATCCTCTCTCCTTCGCAAGGAAGTTTCAAGTTTGTTCCAAAGTGTTCATTGTTACTCATTTATCCTACTCTTCTTGTTAGGCTCCTTATAAAGATTCTTATTTTAAATTGGAGAGTTTGTTGAGCTGTAAAGTATCCTTATTTATTATGTCAATTCAAGTGGGTGGAACATTTATGGTTAAAGTCATATGGAAATATTGAGAGCTTTTCAAACCTAACCTCATCTAGGTTGGGGATGGTTTCATAACTAGAATCTTAGTTAATTCCCACTCCATCTAGTGATCTTCTATCCTAAAATTTTATAATTTTCCTTTTGATATGGTTCTATGTATTGAGAGTCTTAGGATTTTAAAAAATGTGACCAAGACTATTGGTAACATTTTATGAAAATATATAGAGGGTGGCTCTCGTGGGATACAATGAGAGTCAAATAATAGTGCAAATATAAGACTACAAAGTAAATTCAAGAAATTCAAAACTACAACCTAATGATAACCTCCATAAAATTAGTTTTTAAACTACAGTTCCATGTTGAAGAGTTTAGCATTGGCATGTGACTACTCTTTTTTGTTGATACAAACCCAAAATTAGGTATCATCAACTAGCTCTATAGCATATTTAGAGTGAAACATGTAACCATTGGTAGAAGTTAATATATATGGATGTTGATTGGACTAGAAGGTATTCCAATCCATATAAATCCCACATTGAGCCTAAAAATACTCATTTTACTTGGTGCATAATTCACCAAGTCTGTCAATTAGAGATAGGCTTAAGAACCTAGGGGTCTCAAATCCCATATACCATTCTTATCATTAAGCTAACAATTGAAATAATTTATTGTAGTTTCTCCCCATGTTCAGTTAGCCTATAAGTGGATTCATACCCATTTTCAACCTTTTCTTCTATATTTATTTATTGATAAAATGATTATTTTTGGGGACTCCACTATGTTACCTACATGATATAAATTTTTCTGGTATATTTTAATTGTTGATATTATTTTTCATATATGGAAAGATAGAAACTATGTTATTTTTAAAAAATGAACCTAAGGAAACTATTTTATCAGTGACTAACAAAGTTACTGTCATTTCCAATGGTTTTTTTCATATTCATGTTCAGGTAAATAAAGTTTGTCTCGAAATGAAACACCTCCAAAGCCTTTTGGACTGGTGGGGGTGTGATATGCGTGTTATAGTTTTGAGCCTCTGAATCTCCCTCACTTCCAGCTATTAGGAGGAGGACATTGAAGAAAATAATGAAAAGATAGGTGGGATCTCATATATGACACTATAAATCATCTCAGAACTAGTGTCTTGAGGGAAAGCTATATAGTTCCACTTTTGCCTCCTCCAGATACCATGTTTTTTGATTCTGCCTATGGCCTTGGTCTTTGTGTTTTCTAATTTAATTTTGTATTTTTTATTTGATCAACATTTATAAGTTTTACAGTGCAGTTTATTTTTTAATGTTCTGATTTGATTTCTCTCTTGGGTCTTGTCTTGATGTATACTTTTATTTATAGGGTTTGACGTTTCCACCCATTTTTTAGAATCAACATTATTTATTATACTCTCTTATTAATATAAGTGTGCTTTTTAATCAAAAAGGTTAATAAATGATATGGCTCTTATTTGTCTATAGTTAGGCTGTTACCTACACATTTTAGATAGACTAACCTAACACCATATTCATATTCAGTTAATATATATTATTAAAATCATGTATATTGATTTAAAATGTTTATGGAAAATAATGTTTATAGAGTTGTGTATGTCTATGTCTATACCCACATAAATGTTGGCACTTATATGTGTCATTTTAAATATAATTATAAAGAGTACAAGTTAATAGTAAATATGTTTTGTGTTTCACTTCATTATAATTGAGTATATTAACAATTATTTATGTTTGTGATGTATAAGTATTTTTCATTCAAGGAAATCTTGCATCACTTTAAAAAATCTAATTTTTTAATTTTTATAAATTTTAAATGTAGCGTGCATTTCACATAAAGTACACATTTTTTTGCTTAAATGATTGTGTAAGAGGTTGAAGGTGGTCATGGTAGTTCAACAAAATTTTGAAGCTAATAAAATATTTTTGAAATGACTTTGTGAAGGGGATATTTGGTACAGTTAGGCTAAGGGTAACTAGTAAAGGTATGACCTTGGCTGTGTAGCTAGATTCATGCAATGGGAGAAAAAATATTTATTATTAAATAAAATCAAGCCTTTACTACATTTACATTCACAGTGACTATTATATAATCTGATATCCCTAAGCTTATTTTGCCTTTACAATCATGATCTCTTATTTACATAATTTTTAGCTTTCTCTTCTGGGATCTTCTTCTACTCTATGACCTTATCTCTCTTTATTTATGTCAACTACTCTCTCTAGTATGCTGACTCTTCCCTCTGATCTCTCCCTCTTTCATTCTTGGCTTGATATATTTTTCATTTTCTCACAAGTTGGAATTATAAAATTTTATCTCAAGTTGTTTGTGATTCCCTAGTAAATGTTTTGTGATAGTGACCACATGTAACCAAATGTAATTGAACCACCAAAAAATAATTATTGATTTTTTTATGACCAGTTAACTATAGAGGTGAATAAATGACCAGTGGCCACTCAAAATACATTTTTTTTCATCAAAAAATTTCAAATGAGATAAAAAATGCCTCATTTTGTGATCTCTTGAAATATGTGGTTCTGAAAGTTTGTTGTCAATTTTTTTTGGCCAATATCTCTATGTAAACTAGTAGACCCATGGATTTATCAAATCCACCTAAGAGTTTTTACATGTCCATATTTTTAGTGAATTCCTTTTAAAATATGTGGATCTATGAATTTAGAAAATTTAATTAAGTTGATCATGCATCTATGTTAGTTTTTGGCCTCCAAGATGACTTGGACTAATATATTAGTGAATCTGAGATTTCATGCATGAAATTCAATAATTATATTCCATGATTTATTTCCATCAAATCTATTATATTACAAACCCATTACCCTATCCAATACACTTGAAAAACTTGTCAAGTATGATGTTAACTTTGTTGCCATAAATATTATGTGCAAACACTTAGTGGATAACATGGTTACCATAAATATTCTAAAATGTGTGTCTATGTGTGGGGCCTATAATATACTAAGGAAATTTGCATGGATGTCGTTAGAATCATAACATTGTGTGGATTATCATTAAAATGTAAGTTAAAGTTGTGAATAGAGATGTGACCTAAAAGTTTATCTCTCAAACTCTATGAACCCAACATTTAATCTGAGAGACACTGTTAGATTCATGAATGTATATTAAGAATATTTAATTTTAAAATTTCACACCTATTTTTGCTGATGTAATATTTATCATATACCTTGGGAGATTACACATCATACACCCTAGGTAACTAAGAATGTAGGCTATTGCTCATATAGATGGAATAAGTAGTAAAACCAATAATTTGGCTACTAAAATTGATGACCATGATAGTCCTTTCCAACACACCAAATATCTCATATGATTTTATCTTTCTCTATTTCATTTCTAGTCTTTTGTTGGCTTCAAATTCATCCTCTTCTACTTATCGCTACTCACTCTTTCTTCTTTTGTTGGATTAGACCCATCATAAACCATCCACCATCACCAAAGGTTTCTATTAGTTTTACCTATTATTTGGGAATTGTTCCTCCACCTCCACTACATGGTTCTTTTCTTCTTTTTTCTTATTCAGTTGGGTTTAAACCCATAATCTAATGACCTTCACTAAGATACTCTTTGTTTCATTTTATGTCCTCTTGTGGGAATGAACCCACCACTTTCATCTGACCACCTAATCCAACTGCCTTATTAGATTTGGACAATCATTATCCAACCCACTATTGGCATTTTCATTCTATCATTCTTCTTTATTTTCATCTCTTTTTTTATCATGGTCCTTATCTCTTCCTCTAATTCTCTTCTTGCCACCACCTTATTACTTTTGGATTCTTCATTTTTGAGATTCTTAAAAGACTCTTCTTCTTTATATGCATCTTCACATGCTCTGGCTAATGTACAAATCAATTTTTCTTCTTCACTTTCTTTCTTGAGTGAAAAAAGTTTTACTTCTAGCTTCACCTCTTCACCTTGGAAATCAACTTTGAATGCATCATTTCCATTTATAGTTTCACCTAAGTGTTTCCTTCATATTCACACTATTATCTTGATTTCTACCAATCTGGATCCTCACAAATTTCATAATTCTACTTATTCCTCATAATAATGCTTAATTTAATCTATGACAACTCCTATTTTTATTTGCTTCTCATCTTTTAAAAATGAACTTTGGGTTGATTGCATTCTCCTTCTTTATCCTCATACCTCTTTACTTATATGTCACATGACTGACATTTTTTATTTTTCTAATCCTTTCCCATCTATCTTATGAGAGTTTATCTCCAAAATTTAACTACCATAAATAAAATCTCTCTTATTGCACTTCTTCTTGCTTCCCCTCATACATATGAGCACACTAGACCAAATCAAAACCCATCCTCTTCTTCATTTTCTATTTCATTTCATGATTTACACATAAATCAACCACATTAAGGGAGCAAATAAATTATTTAAATAGTTTTTCAATATCTTTTTCATGTCACAAAGACATGTTTTCCAACTCTACTATGCAACTCACATTCTCCTCACAACTTTCACTCATAATATTGACTCCCAAATGCCCATTCTCAATAACATCTATGGTTGTCATCTCCTTATTCTTCATTCTAATTTTTCATTTTACAACATGTAGATGGTCTCTATCCATACTCTCCTTATGTACATTCACATTCAATTCAAGCACCTTCATTATTTACTTCATGGAAACTTGAGACCCTTCTTTGATGTCCTCTTCATTCACATGTATTATTTATTTAAAAGAAACATTTATATTTCTCTAGTTGTCTTCAACCTTCCTTCCCTACAAAAGAGAAAAATAAATGCATTAGCTATATCCTCCAAGGATAACTATGCTAGGGATTAGATTTTACATCATTTTTTTTACATTAGTGTGAGTTTAAATATTTATCGAGAGGTAAATATATTTAGATAGTTAGTTTGTTAATTATCCAAATATTGTTGTAAACAATATTTTGATAATAGATTAGATTAGATTATTGTTTAGATATATTGTTATGATTTATAAAAATATATTGTATTTAGTGTTTTGCATATTCATATGGAAATTGGGTGAGATATTAGTGGAGAGATGTTCTCCAGAAAAATAAGAATAATGTTCTTATAAGTATGTATGTCCTAAATGATTTATTATTACAGTGTGAATAATATATTATCAGTGTTTTAAATATTCAAATTGTATGTGTTCAAGTCACTAGTTTTTGTGCTCAGATCTGAACCAATGTTATCATCTACTATTAGAGCATACTTGGGAGATTATGTTTTTTTAATAACTGATCATGGGGCAGATTTTTGGTTCATGATTTCCCTAATTCATGAAGAAAGTAAAAAAATGTAGTAAGTTTTAACATAGCCTTAATCTCTTTGAATAAAAATATGTTTTATTTTATATATTTTAGAATTTAGATATGCATTTACTGTATTTTTATTGCCTACAAAAACTAGTCAACATCTTCTAACTCTCAGCCTAGCGAAACCAACATCGAACCTGACAATATCTTAGTCATCAATTTTTTACAAAGTGTTGCTCACCTGCATGACTTCAACATACAGTGGAGTGTCCAATAGAGTACATTTGGCATTTGAATTGCTAATTTTGTATTAAATTTCTAGTTCAATCCTACCTCGAATGACGTTCAATCATCCATCTTGGCTTTGACACTCTTCAAAAAGTTAATGGTAGTTTAAAATTCATCTCCATGTAAGAAAAATACAAGTGATCTCCCTAACAACTACTTATTCTATGTGGTTTTTATGTGCTTATTCTCTATGGGTTCATCATGGATATGTTCTAACCCTTCTGTTATTACCACGTGATCTATAGTGTTTCTTCTTAATAAAAGGGATTGATTTTAGATTTTACATATGTTCTGCTGAAGTTTTTTGTAGTTTACTACTCAATGCATCAGATCCATTGATGATCTGGCTTCCTGAGTATATTTATTAGCCATGACTTCATTCAAAAGGTGGAACACAATTTAGTGAAAAGATACTTTGCATTTCATTTTTATTTGGTGATTTGTTTATTGGGTTTTCGTCATGCTTATTTGTGTTAGTTTATCTTAAATCAAGTTTTATAAGTTGTTAATAATATTTTACTTAGGTAATTTGATTCATTTAGTCTAGAGTTTATTTAATTATATTTTCATTTAGGATCAAAGTTAAAATAGTTAGTATTAGAGTCAATATTTAAAATCAAAAGATTATAGTTTCATTAACAGAATAATGAGTTAAGGTTTTAGAGTCTTGTATGTTATAAATTAATGTCATAATTTGTAAAAAGTCATTTATGTATTTTGAGTGAGTCTTTATTATCATCAAAAATCTCAAAAGTGTCAAAATCAAAAGATAGATTCATAGTCAAAAGGGTTCAAATTTACAAGGATGCATTTTTCCTTGTACACGACATCCTAAGTCATATGTCTAAATTATGGGGGGGGGGGTGGGGTTTCTCCTAGACAAAATAATGAATCTAATATTCATGAATTCATTGGTTGAATAAGCAATAAACCTACTAGAGGAAGGAGGAAACAAAGGCTAGAGGCTTCAGAGCTTCTCATCAGTCACCAGCGACGGGGCCTAGAATGTTTTGGTGACATTTTGTGTGGTGTGTTTTATAGTTTTTTCTTTATGTTTTCAAAATAAGAATATAAGAATATGCCTATTAAATATATGTAATTTGTGTGTAAATTCCCAACATAATTCCCTAATGTGAAAACATTGTGAAAGGATAGAAAGCACCAATGTAAGTCAGTTCATGGATCTTGAAAGGGTTTATGGTAGAGATCCAAAAAACCACAAGAGGTGAATAGTTGATGGGTCATTTTCATGTCAAGTTTTTTGGTAAACTTTTAAAACCATGAGAAGAGTTAGCCTTTTTTTGTATCAAGTTCATGAGCCAAATAAGGCATGCTATAGGGGGTGAGCATACAACATGTGAGAGTGTGAATGTTTTTGCACCATGTAAAAACTAAGGGGAGGGGATTGTTAGGGATTAGCTTTTACATTAGTGTGAGTTTATATGTTTACTAAGAGGTAAATATACTTGGATAGTTAGTTTGTTAATTATCATAATATTGTTATAAATAATATCATGATAATAAATTAGATTATATTATTGTTTAGATATATTGTTATGATTTATAACATTATATCATATTTTTTTGCATATTCATAGGGATATTGGGTGAGATATAAGTGGATAGATGTTCTCCATGAATATAGGAATAATGTTCCTATAAATATGTATGTCCCGAATGATTTATTATTAGAGTATGAATAATATATTATCAGTGTTTTAAATATTCAAATTCTCTGTGTTCAGCTCTTTGGCTTTTGTGTTTAGATCTGAACCAATGTTATCAAGCTATACCTATCTCCACTTATGGGATATCAAAAACTCTTTTCCATCATCTATTAATGTTATTTATTCTTTTGGTGAACAATGTATCACATCCATATCCTATTTAATTTAGGGGTTTTCCTCTATAGGTTTCTCATAAATATGTTTCTCCTTATTAAAAAAAAAAAAATTGGGATTCTCAAAATAAAACCTCATTTTCTCATTTCCTCACAAGGGAATCCTCCTCTCTTCATTCATATCCTTTTCCATGCTATTTAGCAAAATAATTTTGAGTTGCTCACATGGATACTTCCCTTTCTTATTATTTCTCAATACAATCTTCTTCTCTTTTATCTAAAGTATCAGACATGGATCTTCTTAAACCATTATTTATGTAATTTTAGGTACACAACATGTCCCATCAATTTAGAAACCATTTATTCCAAAATTATCACTCTCTTCTTTCATTTTCTCTTTCTATTCTCTTGGAAATATCTCCAATACACACGTGAAACTCCCCATAGTCAATTCCTTACAATATTTACCCTCATGGTATATTATGCATTATCCTCTTAAAATAAATTCTCTAAGTCATCTATCCATTTTATTACCTCCTTTGGGCTCTATCTACCATAACACAAAATAATATTTCTAATGGGATTACCTATTTCTTCCACCTTGACACATGTTGGTCTCTTCTCTTTACTTTATTAGCTTCTCTCCAAATCTTTTGACCTTACTTATAGGGATAACAACCCCGTCATAATTTATTTTTATTCATCTCTACTCACAACTAGAACACTTTATCCATTTTGTGTAGTCTCCATCATACCCAATATCATTTAGATTTCCTTTAACATATTTTATAAAATTTGTACTCCTAGTGATCTTCTAATTTTTTATACCATTTATTTGCAAAACTAACCTTTATTTGAGTTATAAACACTCTCAACTAGGATAAAAAAATCATGACATTACCATAGTGAGACATTCACACATAAAATATTCACAAGATAATGTCTATATTCCCTTCAAGTCATTATTTAGTCCTCCTTCTTGTTGTTGTTACAAATTCATACTCATAATATAGGAAATAAATTATGTGAGGTGGAATCCCAAAGTGGGAATGAAAATATTATGTCAACATAATGTGCACACCCAAGGTGGGGTAGATATCCCAAATTTGGAATGTTGACATAATGTGTACATCCCATGTGCACACCATTTGCAAATTATTAATCCCCTAATCAAATTTAACCCAAATAAATCTTAACTTATTCCAACACCCTCCCTTAAGTGAATTTTAGGGAGATATATCACAAAACACAAATGGGTCCTGACCACTACGCCTAATAAGGTACCCATGTACAAATACACAATGAAATACTAAGTGTCCCTATGGTAACCATTCCATATTTACAAAATACATGGGAATCAAGTTGTAACCACTAATTAAAATAATAGTTGGTACTCTGTAGGAAGATCACTTAGTAAAAAATATTGATCAAGAAACCATAATGAAAGTGGATAGAGAACTTATGTTTAAAGGCATCTCAATAAACATGACTCAAAGACTCAACACAATGTTGAAGCAGGTGCACTAGATGGAACGAAGGCCATCAAATAAAAATTAACTTAGTGGAATTTAAAGTCATAATAGAACTAAAATATAAAAAATTGGTTTGGGTCCACTACTCAATCACAAAAAATTAATTAAAACTATATTTACCAAAATAACTCGTACAAAAAAGATGGTCAAATCTGTTCAAAGTACAAAAATGTTCACCAAAATAAATTTGATCTTTACCAAAATATGTGTTACACCAAATGTTAAAAAGGAATATTATATTCAAAGAAGTAATATTTACACCACACACTCCCCCCCATTGCTGACTGGGTGGAGTGACACAAAAAAATATGAATGAGTGAGTTGAATCCACTACTCAAACATTGAAAAGCTAACACTGTGTTTACTAGAATAACTCCATATAAATATAAATATAATGTTGAATTTTCAAATAAAGTGAGATGACACTAGGATTCACTATAATCGTTACACTTCAAGTTATATAAGACTATCAATAGTTATAAAAAAGTTTCAAGAATATAAATAAAATATATTTCAAGAAGATGACCCTAGTGGTGATGGAAAAATCAAACAAATGAAGGATTGAAAAGGTTCAAAAAAATTGAGAACACAAATTCATGAAGGTATACAAGGATGAATCAACAAACACTCCCATGTCACTTTATAACTTAGTGTGAGTATAAATAACCTCAAATATAACAAACACCAGATGATAAAAGAAACTCTAAAACATATTCAATATGTAGAAGACACCATGAAGAACAAGAGAGTTATAACTAAAATAAGGGAGATATGTGTGGATAATGAAGATGAATAGTGTATAAAACTCTCTTGTATAGTATTTTCAAACAATGCTTATTCCACTAACATAAGTGATTAGAAATCCATCCTAGATGAATAGGATGGTGGATGATAATGCCTACATGCTTAGATGAGTTGCATTGTGAGCTTGAGTTATATTGGGAGATAGAGTTGTATTGTGATCTTATGTTTTATTGGGATCTCATTTTTCATTATGATCCCAAATTGCATTGGGATCCTGAGCTACATTAGGAGCTTGAGTTGCATTGGGATCTTGAGTTGCATTGTGAGTTAGAGTTGCATTACGATCTTGAGTTTAATTGGGAGACCAAATTTTATTTCCAATCCAAGTTGAATTTGGAGCTCAATATTCATTAGGAACATGATCTACATTTCGAGCTTGAGTTTCATTGTATTGCAACCTTGAGATACATTGTGAGCTTGAGTTACATTGCCAGTCTGAGTTGCATTATCAACCTGAGTTGAATTAGAGCCTATGTTAAATTGGGAACCTAAATTATATTGGGAGCCTCATTATATGTGAATTTCACAACAAAATAATGTTATTTAACATCCACAATTTTAATATGATCATGTTTGACAACTGTAATCTCAAGTTGCTCAGGCCTGAGTGAAAGTGCATTAGAACTCATGTGTTTCTCAATATCCTGATGAAGGGTGGAGAAGAAAAAACCAAGATATATCATAAAATGATACCATCAAAGATGAAACACCTATTTAATAACCAATTCCATGCTGACAAATCACATAATAGGCTATATAGGGTTAGTAATTCTCTATAAATGCTTCTCAATTACCATAATTCTAGTAGTATGACCTATGTAACACAACATTTGATATCCATAAATAGTAGTATACTTATCAAAAGAGGTATAAATGTATGCAAGTGAAATTGAAGTGGGATATATATAGTGTGAATAAATATTAGGCCCAAAAGAATCAGATACAATAATAGGAGTAATGTGTCGCCAACAACATAAGTGGCACAAAAACATACTCAAACAATAAAAGATGTCAAACTCTATTGAAAATGCATCCACAAGTGTATATATAAATAAATGCAAGTGACATAAGGTGTTTTTGTGAGTGATTTGACCTTTATCAAATCAAACATCACCCTATGGTCTTCAACACTTAGAATAACTAAATAATGGGTTGGGTGTAGGGGTTTGAGGGTGGCCAAAAAACACCCAATTTGGCACAAAAAATGTCGCCCATAATGGGTGTTGGTTACCACTAAAAATGCATCTATGAGAATAATAAGTGGAAAAATGGTACAATTCAAAATAAAAATGGGACATAATATTATGCCAAAAATGCATTCGTATACAAAGTATAAGCACAACAAATGAAGTATTTTTGTGATGTGGTCTCCCCACTTACTAGACCAAACCTCACCCTCCATCTTCGACTAGTGAAATATAAGGAGTGTGGGTCAAAAATATATAAATCAGGAACTTAGAATAAATTGATCTTGGTCCCTCTCTAATAATATTGCATGACATTTGAAAATTGTACTCCTTTTTAAAATAGTTCCCATTTTACAAAAGTTTATCCCTATATTAAAAAAATGTCTCCCCTATACAAAATTTTTACCCCTTTTAACAAAGCCACCGAAAATAATAAACACCATATTTAATAAAATCCTCCAAGCAATATGATGTCAAATAAGAGCAATCATTATGTAATAACTTAATAGGCATGTAATATACCAATGATGCCAAAACTAGACAACATCATTAGTAAACCAACCATAACTTTCTCAGTATGCAATTAAATTCAAAACCATAAAATGTATAGAAATATGAAAATGAGATGTTCATAACCCATAATCTATTTCAAAAAAAATTATCTGAGTAAAAATCATTTTATCAATATAATGTATGCCAACATAGTGGGTAAATTTTATAAAGGTTTCCATAGTGGGTATGTCAACACAATGTGCACATACCCACTTGGTAAAAGGTACAACCCATAGGTAGGATTAATCACAATATTATGAGATAATTACTAGTGCACACAATTAGGATACTAAACATAACTCAACTTAAATTAGTGAACAAATAAACATGAATGCTCCAACACCCTCCCTTAAGCTATGGTTAGTGAGAGAGGGAAAAACACATATGCATCCCGACTATTAGGCCTATTAATGTACCCATGTACAAACACAATAAAAATAAAAAAAGAATGACTTCATGTAATGTCCCCCTAAGGAAAAATTTCTTCACCCTAATCATAGATCATAATTGTATATCTTATATGGATGTAAGGAACCACCTTTATGTGTGGTGATATAGACCCATGTAAAAACTCTGTGTGTTTTTCATTTTGAAAGAAATGTCAATTATTGTATCTGATTATTTAAAAGTGAAAGGTATTCTTGATTAAAAATAATGTCCCAAAATGGTTTTTTGAATGTTGTATAAAACATAAACTGAAGTATCTGAAACATCATGATATTAAAAAGTTATCCTAGAAATTGGAGACCATGTACTAGGAAGAATAGAATAACCACCAACAAAATCAACCAATGACATAATAGACTATTCTACCTTGGGCATATACTCAACATGAGAAATAATAATGCGTGAAGGAGGTAGAGTTACCTCATCCATGTCACCACCAAAAACTAATTCCACAATAGGAACATAAATAAGAGGTGGTAGAGGTGTCTCATCAAGGTTATACATAAGAAATGGTATTGGTGTCTCATCCTGGTCATTCAAAATAAATGGTGGTAGTGTCTCATCCTCAAAAAACATCTCCTCAAAATAAAATTAAGGAGTAGGAGGAGTAGGTGACAAAATGTCCTTATCAAAATCACTGTCAAGTATCAAATCCTCATAAAAGGATTAGGTTATGGATGAATGCCATATATGTCACCAACAAAGATATCCTCACTAATATAAGGAGGAGTTGGTGTATGAACAAAAAAAACATAACAAAAAAATAGATCCTCACTATTAAAAGGAGTTAGTGGATGAAAAAAAACAATATCACCAACAAATAAATCCTTACTAATAGAAGGAGGAAGATAAGGAGAAGTATAAAACACCACATCCAAATCATTTTAAAGAGTTACATCCTCAAAAATAGGATAAGGTAGTGGATGAAAAAAAATAACATCAAAAATAAATAATCCTCACTAAGGGAGGGAGGAGAAGGAAAAGGAAGTAGTGAAGGTGAAGTGACCTCCCTAAACAATGTTCCAAGAGTGTCCCAAGCTTCATTTGGTGACATGGCATTTGTAACATGAGAACACAAGTTGTCCAAAACATGGAGACTAATAAGGCAAAGGGATTGATATTTTAAATAATAAATCCAAGCAAAGTATTCCTCAATAAAAATAGGAAAGTGACCAAGAACAACTTTATATAAGTCATGCATTAGTAAATGTAGCTTCATCTTCATCTTCCATGTGTCTTAGTTCGAGCTGTTGAGGGATTTAAAGAATGGGGTATCCATTGTCATAAGTATAATTTGAGCAAGAAAATAAATATCCCATCCAAACCCCAAAAAACAACAAATCCTTTTGTTTCAAAAGTCGATAAGAAGAAATACACCCTATATCATTAGTAAACCAACAATAACTTTCTCAATATGCAATTAAATTCAAAACCATAAAATTTATAGAAATATGAAAATGAGATGTTCATAACCCATAATCTATTTCAAAAAAAAAATTATCTAAGTAAAAATCATTTTATCAATATAATGTATGTCAACATAGTGTGTAAATTTTATCAAGGTTTCCATAGTGGGTATGTCAACATAATGTGCACATACCCACTTGGTAAAAGGTACAACCCATAGGTAGGATTAATCACAATATTATGAGATAATTACTAGTGCACACAATTAGGATACTAAACATAACTCAACTTAAATTAGTGAACAAATAAACATGAATGCTCCAACACTCTCCCTTAAGCTATGGTTAGTGAGAGAGGGAAAAACACATATGCATCCTGACTATTAGGCCTATTAATGTACCCATGTACAAACACAATAAAAAAAAATAAAGAATGACTTCACGTAATGTCCCCCTAAGGACAAATTTCTTTACCCTAATTATAGATCATAATTGTATATCTTATATGGATGTAAGGAACCACCTTTATGTGTGGTGATATAAACCCATGTAAAAACTTTGTGTGTTTTTCATTTCGAAAGAAATGTCAATTATTGTATGTGATTATTTAAAAGTGAGAGGTATTCTTGATTAAGAATAATGTTCCAAAATGTTTTTTTGAATGTTGTATAAAACATAAACTGAAGTATTTGAAACATCATGATATAAAAAAGTTATCCCAGAAATTGGAGACCATGTACTAGGAGGAATAGAATAATCACCAAAAAAATCAACCAATGACATAATAGAATATTCTACCTTGGGCATATACTGAACATGAGAAATAATAATGTGTGAAGGAGGTAGAGTTACATCATCCATATCACCCCCAAAAACTAATTCCACAATAGGAACATAAATAAGAGGTGGTGGAGGTGTCTCATCAAGGTTATACATAAGAAATGGTATTGGTGTCTCATCCTGGTCATCCAAAATAAATGGTGGTAGTGTCTCACCCTCAAAAAACATCTCCTCAAAATCAAATGAAGGAGTAGGAGGAGTAGGAGACAAAAAGTCCTTATCAAAATCACTGTCAAGTATCAAATCCTCATAAAAGAAGTAGGTTATGGATGAATTCCATATATATCACCAAAAAATATATCCTCACTAATAGAAGGAGGAGTTGGTGTATAAACAAAAAAAACATAACAAAAAAATAGATCCTCACTATTAAAAGGAGTTAGTGGATGAAAAACAACAATATCACCAACAAATAAATCCTTACTAATAGAAGGAGGAAGACAAGGAGAAGTATAAAACACCACATCCAAATCATTTTAAAGAGTTACATCCTCACAAATAGGATAAGGTGGTGGATGAACAAAAATAATGTCACAAAAAAATAATCCTCACTAAGGGAGGGAGGAGAAGGAAAAGGAAGTAGTGAAGGTGAAGTGACCTCCCTAAACAATGTTACAAGAGTGTCCCAAGCTTCATTTGGTGACATGCCATTTGTAACATGAGAATACATGTTTTCCAAAACATGGAGACTAATAAGGCAAAGGGATTGATATTTTAAATAATAATTCCAAGCAAAGTATTCCTCAGTAAAAATAGGAAAGTGACCAAGAACAACTTTATATAAGTCATGCATTAGTGAATGTAGCTTCATCTTCATCTTCCATGTGTCTTAGTTCGAGCTATTGAGGGATTTAAAGAATGGGGTATCCATTGTCATAAGTATAATTTGAGTAAGAATATAAATAACCCATCCAAACCCCAGAAAACAACAAATCCTTTTGTTTCAAAAGTCGATAAGAAGAAATACACCCTATATCATTAGTAAACCAACCATAACTTTCTCAATATGCAACTAAATTCAAAACCATAAAATTTATAGAAATATGAAAATGAGATGTTCATAAACCATAATCTATTTCAAAAAAAAAATCTGAGTAAAAATCATTTTATCAATATAATGTATGTCAACATAGTGGGTAAATTTTATCAAGGTTTCCATAGTGGGTATGTCAACATAATGTGCACATACCCACTTGGTAAAAGGTACAACCCATAGGTAGGATTAATCACAATATTATGAGATAATTACTAGTGCACACAATTAGGATACTAAACATAACTCAACTTAAATTAGTGAACAAATAAACATGAATGCTCCAACACCCTCCCTTAAGCTATGGTTAGTGAGAGAGGGAAAAACACATATGCATCCCAACTATTAGGCCTATTAATGTACCCATGTACAAACACAATAAAAATAAAGAAAGATTGACTTCACGTAATGTCCCCCTAAGGACAAATTTCTTTACCCTAATCATAGATCATAATTGTATATCTTATATGGATGTAAGGAACCACCTTTATGTGTGGTGATATAGACCCATGTAAAAATTCTATGTGTTTTTCATTTCGAAAGAAATGTCAATTATTGTATGTGATTATTTAAAATTGAGAGGTATTCTTGATGAAAAATAGTGTCCCAAAATGGTTTTTTGAATTTTGTATAAAAAATAAACTAAAGTATCTGAAACATCATGATATAAAAAAGTTATCCCAGAAATTGGAGACCATGTACTAGGAGGAATAGAATAATCACCAACAAAATCAACCAATGACATAATAGAATATTCTACCTTGGGCATATACTGAACATGAGAAATAATAATGTGTGAAGGAGGTAGAGTTACCTCATCCATGTCACCACCAAAAACTAATTCCACAATAGGAACATAAAGAAGAGGTGGTAGAGGTGTCTCATCAAGGTTATACATAAGAAATAGTATTGGTGTCTCATCCTGGTCATCCAAAATAAATGGTGGTAGTGTCTCATCCTCAAAAAACATCTCCTCAAAATCAAATGAAGTAGTAGGAGGAGTAGGAGACAAAAAGTCCTTATCAAAATCACTGTCAAGTATCAAATCCTCGTAAAAGGAGTAGGTTATGGATGAATGCCATATATGTCACCAACAAAGATATCCTCACTAATAGAAGGAGGAGTTGGTGTATGAACAAAAAAAACATAACAAAAAAATAGATCCTCACTATTAAAAGGAGTTAGTGGATGAAAAACAACAATATCACCAACAAATAAATCCTTACTAATAGAAGGAGGAAGACAAGGAGAAGTAGAAAACACCACATCCAAATCATTTTAAAGAGTTACATCCTCACAAACAAGATAAGGTGGTGGATGAACAAAAATAATGTCACAAAAAAATAATCCTCACTAAGGGATGGAGGAGAAGGAAAAGGAAGTAGTGAAGGTGAAGTGACCTCCCTAAACAATGTTACAAGAGCATCCCAAGCTTCGTTTGGTGACATGGCATTTGTAACATGAGAATACAAGTTGTCTAAACCATGGAGACTAATAAGGCAAAAGGATTGATCTTTTAAATAATAAATCCAAGCAAAGTATTCCTCAGTACAAATAGGAAAGTGACCAAGAACAACTTTATATAAGTCATGCATTAGTAAATGTAGCTTCATCTTCATCTTCCATGTGTCTTAGTTCGAGCTGTTGAGGGATATAAAGAATGGGTTATCCATTGTCATAAGTATAATTTGAGCAAGAAAATAAATAGCCCATCCAAACCCTAGAAAACAACAAATCCTTTTGTTTCAAAAGTCGATAATAAGAAATACACCCTATACAAAGTTTTGTCTTTTGACAAAAAAATTTCTTTTCTCTCAAAAGAGTAAATGTGACAAAGTCACAAAGTGGCCTAAAAAATATTAAAAATTAAACAAAAATTGGACATCACATGATATCAATAATGTGTCTAAAACAAAAGTGCAATGTGGGCTAAGGTGGTACAAAGGATAGTTGAAAAGGACAAGTGGCACAAAAATGTACTCAAAATGTGAAACATCAGTTTCAACTAAAAATACATTTGAAAGTGTAAAAAATCAAGGTACAATGAGAAAAAGTGTAAGAAAATCATTAATACAAGCCCTCATGGAAAAAGTGTGCGGGTAAAAAATGCCTCCACTATTCAAAGTTAACAAAAAATTGGTAGTAAATGTTCGTTACAATGCTTATCCAACTTCTACAAAAACCTCCCCTCTAGAATAATAAAAATACCACAAAATTATATAGATGGCCTTTGTAACTATTTTTTTAATAAATTATGTCCTTAAAGGAAAAACCACAACCTTAAAAACCACATTGTAATAGCAATACCATGTTCCAAAAAAAACTACAGTTTTGGAAGTTCCTAGAATGAGGTTTTTAAAGAGATGCAAGGTTGCACATCATGCCAAAAATAGTTGATACATTAGTATTGAAACTGATATAACTTACTTAATGTTTAACAAAATCCAAAAACATAAAATGTTCTGAATAGCTAAAGAATGATGCACTCATAACACAGAAACCATTTCATGAGATTCCTTTTGAGAAAAGATCAGTTCATCAAAATAGAACACAATTTTGTTAAAAATGCATATTTACTAAAAATATAATGCTATCCTACTATAGAAATATGAGATTAAATAAACACCGTATGACTAGAAAAGGCATGGGATATGAAAAATTAGATGCAATTTTGATTATTGTAAACCCTTGATACCATTGCACCATGAATTTCCAATGACTATAGTGTCGATCCAGCATCAAATCCAACTTCCCATGGAGTAAATAAAAGCTAATGCATTATCAAATGGAAAAATTTGGATATGCCAAAAAATAAAACTAGATATTCAAGACAAACTCTTCACAAAACAAGATTTTAAGGGCCATAAGCTAGATTAGGAAGAATTTCATTAAAGTATGGGCAATAAGCTATGGGTAAATGACTTTCAAAAAAGATGCATATGCTTTGATACCATTTTTAAGTGATAAACACTCTCGACAAGGATCAAACAACCATTCCATTACCACAGTGAGACCTTCACACATAAAAGAGGCATGCACAAGATAATCTTTATATTCCCTTCAATTCATTCTTCACTCCTCCTTATCGTTAGTCTTACAAATACACTACTCTAGAATTATCATAATATAGGAGCAAGAGTATGTGTGTGAGAGATGGAATCCCAAAGAGGAAATGATAACATTATGTCAACATAATGTGCACATCCAAAGTGGGGTAGACATACCAAAGTGGGAATGTTGACATAATGTGCACATCCCATGTGCAAACCATTTACAAACTATTAAGCACTTAATAAAACTTAACCTATATATAGCTTAACTTGCTTCAACAACCTTATATTTCACAAACTATATTTTATTCAATCAAGATTCTCTTTCACAACTTTCATTAGAATCTTACAAGAGCCTCTCATATCTTTCTCCACACACTTAGGGCTTCTCGTACACTTGCAATCATCTTATCCTTTCTCATATGAAAATTTCTCTTTCAAACATTGCAACTGACTCAAGTAGGTTTCTCTTTCACCACCTATGTTAAACTCTAGATGAGGCTCACACTTGTCACACAATATTTATTTACTTGAAATAATTTATCACACATACAATAAAAATCACTTTGACTACTATGATATGGTATTGGTGTACTCATAGTAGGGAATCCTAGTGACATTGGTTATGCATCCATAGTCACGTATAAAAAATCAACATTCATTATTTACTATTAAATGAAAGTAATCCTTAACATAATATAGATTCATAGTGACCTTCTATTCTCTAATCTATCTTATAATCCTCTTTGGTATTGATGATCATAATCTCTCCATTCAAGACTTTTCAACTTTATCTTTTGAAATCTTCTTCTACTTTATAACCTTTTATCTCTTTAATATTTTTGATTGCTCTCTTAAACATGTTGACTCTTCCACTTGATCTCTCACTCTTTAATTATTAGCTCGATATATTTTTAATTTTCCTACTCATTGGCCTTCTCTAATTATATCTCATTTTTTTGTGATTCCCTAGAAATTTTATTAAAATAATGACCATTTCTAGCCAAATGTAAATGAATTGCCACAAGATAGTTATTGATTATTTCTCTATGAATATTTAACTACACGTGATTGAATGATCATTGGCCACTCCCAGTTAAAAATTATCATCAATAGATTTCCAAGGAGACCAAAAATCCTTCATTTATTGATCTTTGGTGAAGTATATGGCCAATCAAAGTTCTTTATGTCATTTTTATATTGATAGTGTCTCTATGTAAACTTATGAAACATTGATTTATCAAATCCACCTTATATTGGTCATGCCTAAACATCCTCACTATTGTCTATTTAAAATATATGGATACATGAAATTATAAAATTCAATTTAGTTGATCACACATTTGAATTAGTGGCGTGGCCTTTGTGATTACTTGGAATGAGATCTCCATGAATCTGAGACTCTATTTGTGAACTTCAAAAATATCATTTTGTGATCTTTATTTGTGAACTCCATTGGGTTACAAACACATTAGAATATCTAATGCACTTTTGAAACTTATCCTGTATGATGTGGGTTATTTTCACTTAACTATTAAGTTCAGACACTGAGTGGATGATGTGGTTGCCATGAAGCTTAAATTTTGTGTGTGTGTGGTCCCTGTTAAAATTAGTAAGTTTGTGTGGTAATTGATAGACATATAAATTTGTGTTTCTAGTCGTAAAAATGAAAATTCAATTTTTTAATAGAGATGTGACCCAAAATGTGATTTGTGGAACTATTGGAACCCATTGTTTGATCTTATAGATTTCATTAGACTTAGTAGTGTTACCTGAGACTCTTTATTAAAAGCTTACTGAACTGCCTGCCTACATAAAAATCATAAATAAAATGCATGAAATGGACACTTATTTACCATATAAATGTAATAAGGTGGTAGTTTATGTGATGGCATTAACACACCAATCAATCCATCATGTGGCTCTTTAGGGTTTGGGCACCAAATTTTAGATCCAATTGATATGGACAATAGTTGACTCATGATTAAACTGAGCTATGTTGAGGAAAAACCAAGACATATAGGTTCTAGTTTGAGGGGGGATCCATTTAATATAGAAGTATATGGGTTGGTGGTCTGAGAGAATGGCATCATTAATAACATAAATAGGATGATCCTTAGAGATAGAAAAGGGGAACAAATATTTATCCTCGATTAAATCCTTATCTAATCTTTTAATGACTTTCTCGTGATCTTATCTGAGGTTGGACTAAGTGGACCAAGAGGAAATTGATTCTCTTTTTTTGTGGTGATTAGGATTGGAGAGACCAAACTTATTGTGCATATAAAACCTTAATTCTTGTTCCATTACACATGAACACATAGGGATATGACCTTCCTTTTTCTTCCTTAGATTCCAACATATTAAAATCCCCACATATCACTCAATGAGCATCAAGGAGTGAGTCTACCAACCATATTTAAAGCATGCATTTTTTTATGATGCCATTGAAAATATATTTGTTGGCCAACCCAAGAAGGCAAAAATCAAAATAAAAATGGTCCACACCGCTTGATGGGTGGGGTCATCTCCCCAAGACATGATATTCTATGAAATCTCTCACACGAGTAACTTGATGACTCCTCCACATCTAGGCTCATGATTGGATACCTAACAAAGAACATTTAACCAAATTATATAAGCAACATGCTAAATAATAAAATTAAAAAAAATAAATTTTTACGAACACAATACTTCCATGTTACAATTTTCTTGACAAATATTCCTAGCCATGTATTTACGAGTAGGTTCATTAAGGATGTGTTCATTCCAGGAATAAAGTATCATGGAAAAAATCAAGGTGCATGTCATTTCCCTCTTCAAGGTCCTCAAGGGATATAAACTTGTTAGAGAAGACAAGCTTTATTTGATTTCCTTGCATAAATTCACCTAGTTGGAAAGGGCATTGATTATTTTGAACATACTCTCCATCTTCTAAAGGAGAGGGACTAAGAGACCATCTTACAATAATTTTTTGATAAAAAAACACCATATCATCCTCTATGTCTATGGTAGTCTCTCTTAAAAGGGGTTGTGATGATTTGGAATAGAAACCCATGGGTTGTGAAGGCAAAATAATAGACATTAGTTATGGCATGTGAGTGAGAGATAGTGTTAGACATGGCTTGAGTGTCCTTTGGGGTAAAAGAGTTGGCTCTTGAACCACTTATGGGTTGATACACAATAGATTATGGTCTAGACATACTACACGAAATTGAAGGCATTCTTCCTAGTAGTCATAGTGGTACATCTATCCCTACTGGAACTGGTTAATTTATTCTAAAGGGAATTTTTTCTGTATGAAATGTGTAACTAATTAATCATTAAAGGGCATTCTCGAATCGTATGGTCTGAGGATTCATATCAAAAACATGAGTTGGGGAGGTTAATGTAAAGCACATGTTGTGAGAAAGGATTTTCACCAATCTTTATGTCAATAGTTTCCTTCAAATCCTTGGCAAGGTCAATTTCAACTCAAACTTACTTTTGCAGATGAATCACATAGATCTTGGGTTGTGCATGACAAATGAAACACCTCAAAGGTGTAATACGCTGGTCAATAAAGGCCCAATGTGGCATAATAAAAACCTTTAGTCGTGTTCAACATTACCAAAGCAAAAAAAGGGAAAAATATTTATTCATGTTATGCACCCCTTCAAGCTTAATCATGGGGTTACCAATGGTTGTGAACCCACTGCTTGAGCAAACTCTCAGGGGGGACTAGACCAACAAAGTAACCTATAAGGATGAAGGATTCAAACCAATTACATGCTTTGTCAAAATTTGACAAATCAAACACAACATTAAGTAAAGGACTTTCTAGAGTAGAACCTATACCTCGTGGAAGACATTTGGGTTAAGCTTCCTCACCTTCTTCAGTGCCATGATCATTCGAAGCTATGCCAACTAAACCTGCATCAAATGATGCAAGTGCGAAGGTGATGACCATTAACATAGGGGATTGTTACAAAGGCCACCCAATGGATGGATTAAAAACATGACTCAACATAATAAATGTGCAATAAAATCATAAAAAACATTGCCTAGATCTATGTGTGTTTGGCAATGTGATGGAAAAGGTTTTAGAAGTAAAAACACCTAAAAGTGACTCTCTCTCATCAATCCTATTTGTGACGTAATTTCACTACACCTTTCTCTTAGAGTAATTTTGAAAAAAACCATTTGTTACAATTTTGGATTCTAGAGCTTCCAACTTTATGGGTTGTAACTTTGTAACTGGTTTGTTGGCTTCGTGGCTACTTTCTTTTTTACCTTTCTATGTGTCTCTATCAATTCTCCTAGAGCCTTCTTTTATCTATCTTGATTTGATTTGCTATCCAAATTCTTTTGTACCACAAAATAAAGTCCCTTTTCCCTAATTATTATCTATCAAAACATTAAAAATCATAACTATTATTTATAATAAGTAAAGACATTCATTTTCAAAACTTCTTTTAAATAAATATTTTTTTAAATGTACAAATTATCTAAACATTAAAATGAATCGTAATTATTATAAATATTAAATGGAGACATTAATTCCGAAAACTTATTTTAAATAGATATTCATTTAAATAGACAAATTATCCAAACATTGAAAATAACGCATGAGAACATTCAATTTAAAAAATTTAAAAACGAACGTTGAGAAGGTCGTAACTATTATAAATAGGAGGTGGGGGCAGGGATTCATTCATTCAGGGTTCGCCCATTGTTTACCGTGGTTCAGTTTCGTTTAACCGCATGAATTGGAATATTTCGACAATTCAATTTCCCATGCGTGGTTGGAAAGGTCCAACTCCATAATAAGTTAGCATTGCCTGACGTTATTTATTTATTAAATAAATGAATGTATGTTAACTCGGGTCAGAGCAGACGGCTTGAAAGTTAAGCGTACTTCTCCCGTCCACTGAATTAGCCGAGCTGACGTGTACACTGTTGTATGCAAAATTTGGCATATTAATCCACATTTTCGTTGCCAGAGCTTTAAAGTCCTTTCATTCAATACTGAAAAATATCTGCAGTCGTATATTCAATTGTTGGAAGCATATACATGCAAGGGCAGTAGTCGACCATCCCCTAGCCTTCATTTCATTGTGGTAAAATTGAACGAATGAAAGAATATGAATAACAGAAAAATTTCTCGGTTGTGATCTTTTAAGTGGATTCAAATTGATGTCTAACGCGGGCATTCAGCAGGAAGGCCTTTTGGAAATCTTTTCCTGTCGGAACGGTAATTCTTGCGAACCCATTCAAGCTTCTGCTGCTCACTCGAATCCAACGCTTCTTCACTATACCATGAATTTTCAGAGCAATCAGACGAGGCATTGCACGCCTCTGCTTTAAAATTTTTGTAAGCGGCAACGATAGGGGCTTTGCTCCAATTTATTTTCACTGCACCGCCTCTCGCTGCCCAATCGTCTGTGTTCCACAGGCTCGAATATATTCTCATTGCTTGATTCTTCGGGTACGCCACGCCCAAATTCTCGCTGTTCTTAAACACTCTCACCGGAGTTCCATCCACAGAAAATCTGCACAGCGGGATCACCATAATAAATTTAATTATATTTATAGTCATGATTATTATCTTCGTAAGATTGCAGGCCATGGGTCATAACGGGAAATTAAGCCGTTAAAGCTACTTACAGAATATGTTGGGGATTCCAGAGCACAGAGTAAGTGTGGAAGTCTGCGGTGGGATCAAACCAGATGTAGAATTGCATTTCGCGATTGCCAAGGCCTTGAGAAAAGACATTAGTGTGCATAATATACGGATCTCCAGACAGGTTTCCCAGGAACTCAAAGTCTATTTCGTCGTGTTTATCTCCTTGAGACGACAGCTGCCCACATCCATCGCCAAATATTTTGTTAGCATACTCAACTCACCAACACCGTGCTCTACTCATTTGGACTGATATGGAGGAGCCTTACATAGTATGCCGTTACAGTGCCTACCGAGTTGCCGGGGAACAACTTGATTTGCATATCAATTTGCCAAACAGATATTCATTCTTCGATTGGAAACCAGAACCTGTATTAACACACAGGTAGTAAGAGGAGATAGGGTAGGCATACTGCTTGAAAGAATGAAGTATATAAAACTTACCCGAGGACTGTCAAGAGTAAGCTATAATTTCTGGCCGTTGTCAAGAATTTGAGCGTGGTCGTTACCCCAGGAGATGTCAAAGTCGGTGTAAAAATTTGCAGTAACATGTTGCCAAAGAGCAAGGTGGGTAAAGACTAAGCATAACAAGAGCAGCGCCATAAATGTTAACCTGAATATGAAGGAGATTAGTAAAGCTGTCGAAGTGGAAGTAAGATATAATTGTAATAGAGTAAGACAAGACAAATTTGGGAAGGAAAATAGAGTAGAAGGCAATGGATGATATTAGGCAAATGGAAAATATATATAGAGAGAAGGTCCAAGCAAACAAAGCAACAAGAAAACTCAGAGAAGCTCCCCGTGTTACGTAGATTACAGCTATTAGTTTTTGACTTGTGGAGGCAGAGGACCAAAACAGCGGCTGTCTACATAATAATAAACTCTTCTAGAATGGTGAAAGCGGCGTCTATAATGGAAAATTTGCAACTCCACTGAAGTAAGAGCGAACACGTTTCCGCGTGACAGAGGTGGCGTAGCTTTCTACGTAATTGTGTCGGATGAAAGCCCAATTTCTTTGAGTTTGGTATAAATGATTTTCTATAATTATAATAGAAATTTTAGATAATAATATACTTTTAAAAAATAGATTTTTTTTAAAATTATAAAATATTTGTTTCAATTAATAAAGATTAAAATAAAATGAAAATAATGTAATTAAAATAATTATATTATTAGATACAGTAACTAAATTTAATATTTACTTTATTTAATTAAAAATAATAGTATTATAAATTACTTATAATATAGTAAGGTAAATAATAAAAATAGGTTCTTATTAACTTGTTTTCCTTGAAATAATGAGTTTATTTATAAACTTCATATTTACTTATTTTATTATGGTAATAAAGAATTTTACTACCTAGAAATAACAAAAAAAACTCCATCACTTGTCGCTTGCATTTATGATGATGCAAGATGCATCTTGACCGATGATAATAAAATCATAAAATCTCATCATTTTGAATAAAGAAAAAAAAAAAAAAACATTGTAATTGTTAGAAAGAAAGAAAAACCTGCCAAAAGCACAAAAATAGAGGGTATGCTGGGATTTATCATAAAACAAACATCTTAAATATTTCTCTCTATTAACAAAGATTATAAGCTCAAATGGACAATAAAACCAAATCAACGAGCATGCCTTTGAAAATACCTATTTTTGTAAAGTACTTTATTTTACTTGTTTGATAGAAATGTGATAATTTACATATTGTACATTGGTACATATAAATGATAAAATATATCTACTTCTCATTATTATATTGAAAATATTTTCACTGTTTCATTAATATTCTTGAATAATTGATTACCTTTGAGATAAGGATCTAACTCCATAGCATAATCTTCTCTAATGCGATAAAGTTACATAGATATAAGGATCCTCTACTACTTACTATGAGGGATAAAGGAGAAATTGACATATTCTCTATAGTTTAGAGTATTGTGAA